>VMDR010001877.1:0-108223 GCA_007922815.1 Macrotus californicus | reverse complement strand
AGGGTGGCTGGAAGTAGAATGCTACAAAGTTGATAGCTTCTGTGATCGTTTACATCCCAAAACTTCTGAAGAATTCAAAAGGACCAATTTTCCTTTGTGGTGCCTTGGGGCATTCACTTCGTCCTGCTCCTTCAGGGCCCTTGCACCATAACCCCAGCTGCCTGGGCATGGTAGTGGTAGCAGTGCTCAGCGCCACAGAGAAATTGCGTGGGTGGAAGCTGTTGTTACTACAGCCAAGCACTTGTCCCCCTGACCACCTCTTCCTCTTTATATTCCTTCTCAGTAATCGGCTCTGTCACCTAGTCTGTTGTACATTTCAAAAACCTGGGATTGGCTTTTGTGTTTTTCTTCTCCCCTCATTCTTTTTATTTAAATAATCATCTAGTTCTGCTTTGTGCACTTGTAATTTTTTACCTGGGCTATCCCAGTAGCCTCAAAACATGGCCCTCCAATCCAATCTTGGTCACTCCTACTATCTTTCACATCATGGCCAGGTCTGATCATGTCTCTCCTTGTCCAAAATTCTTCAGAGTACTGCAGACACAGTTCAAACCAAGTAGCTTGGTGTGAAGTCTTCTCACAGGCCCTTGCCTACATCTCTGCAGCTATCTGTTCCTGCCTCTGGAACAAAACAACGCTGAGCTTCTTGCAGGCCTTAGTTTCATCATCTGTAAAATGGGGATAATAATTAGTATCTAATTTCATAGAATTATAATATGGCTTTCAAAACTGTTTCATGCCTTGTTGCTTCTGCACACTGTTGCTTTGCCTACAATGCTCTTTCTAGCTGCCTAATTTCTGCTTGTCTAATCAAGATTCAAGTCAAAGAACCCCACCCCGAACCCCAACCTGAGATGAATACCTCTCCCCTGTGCTCTGGATTCCTGTGCATACCCCACTGGTAGCATACTCCACTTTTTACATGGGAGAAAATGTCTGCCCACCATCTCTGTTTATCTCCAGTACCTGACTCATCTGTGCTTGATTAAGGTTTGGAAAAAAAAGAGGGAGTCCGTAGACCTGGGCTTATTGCTGGCTCTGCCAATAGCTAGTTGGGTGACACTGAGCAAATCATTTCCCGCTCTCTGTCTCCTGTTTTTCCCAAGGAGGTTGGACTAGATAATCCTTGAAATTTGCTTCCACTCCAAAATCAAGCTTCTGGGAAGAGAAAAAGCAGTATAATAGTCTTAAAAAATAAAAGAATATGTTACGACATTCGATGCACCTCCCATTACTCTTCTTTTTCTTCTCTCTGTCTTTCAGAGGTCATTGTCTTTTGAGGAAATCTTTAAGAAGAGCCCTTGTCCCCCCAAAGCCAGCTGGAGCAAGGACATGAGACTCCTCTTTGACCAGTTTATGAAGAAATGTGAAGATGGCTCCTGGACACCTTTGCCTTTCTATAAATCTAAAGCAACTCAAAGTTTTCACGACATCATAACCTTTATTCATGGTATGAACAGTGACTCTTCCATAAAGTATATTTAAATATCAAATATAAAACTAAGAACAGATTGGAGCACTAGTTACCACTTGAAAAAAAGAAGGAGTATAGTGCAGGGGTTTCTGTGTTCTCCGGTTTTATAGGCCAGAAATCTCAATGAATCTTGCGGATTGTGGGAACACCTAAAGCCTTTTGCCAAGAATAAGACTGTCTCCCACACAGGCATCCTCATCACCATTAGCAGGAGTTAACAAAGAACCCCAGAGAGCCTCCAGCCTCCCACAGCCTCATTGCTTCTCTGTCATGAGGCTGTCATCAGTAATCTCATTTTACCATTTACCTCAGTGTGTGGCTCTGCCACCGGAAGAAGCTTAGGATGCTTAGGATACCCCCACATCACCCAGACTCATGACTCCCAAGGCAACCTACTGTACCTCCAATACACATACACATTATACTTCCTGTTCTTCTTTTTGTATGTGTGATCTCTTTAATTAAGACTTTTTTTTAGCAGTTTCAGATATACAGAAAAATTAATGGAAAGTACAGAGTTCCACCCTAGCTTTCCCTATTATTAACACCTAGCATTAGTGTAGTACATTTGTTATAATTGATGAGCCAGTATTGATACATTGTTGTTAACTAAAGTCCATACTTAACATTAGGGTTCACTCTTTAAGTTGTACTTCTACGGGTTTTGACAAATGTATAATGACATGTACCTATCATAAAAGTATCATAGTGAATAGTTTCACTGCCTTAAAAATGCTCTGTGTTTCTCTTGTTCATCCCTCCCTCCTTCCCTCTGAACCCTTGAAAACCACTGATCTTTTTCTGTCTCCATAGTTTTGCCTTTTCCAGAATGCCTTATAGTTAGAATTGTTTACAGATTGTTTTCTTTTATTTAATAATATGCAGTTATTAAGGTGCATTTGCATTTTCTTTCTTTAATGGTTTGTCTCTCACTGCCAGTGGGTAAGATCCACGTTTTATTTCCTACTGTATCTCCAGTGCTTAGGACAGTACCCAGTACATAGTAAGTGCCTTATAAATATTTGTAGGAAGAGAGAAGAAGGAAGAGAAGGAACATACCAGGGGACCTGTGTAAGAAGCTCTTTCCCTTTACCTAAATAAACTCTCTGCCCTCATGGAGCAGACACGCTGGTGTTCAGAGGCAAACCACTAAATAAATAAAACATAAAGCATGTCCTATGGCTGCTGTGGAAAAAATAAATGGACCTAATTTTTTTTTAAGGAGAACTTTTTAGTCTCTAAAATGTGGTCCCTGACTCTTGGGATAGAAATTGGAAGGAATAGTGAACCACCTTCTTTCCTGCCCATTGCTTTGCTAAAACAAACAAGAACAACAACAACAAAACCCGGAAGTTTAACATGTATCCCTTTTGTATGCTTGGGAAATGCTCAAGGAATAGTGAGTAACTCCTGGAGGTCGTCTAAGACATCAATTTAAATGCAGTCTTCAGCTAATGACAAAAGAAAGGCATAGGGAAGGTGCAGTTGTGGGGAGGTTAGCAGGAAAAGCAGCAAACAAGGGTAAGGTTTGTTAGGCAGATTTTAGTAGGTGCTTTCTCCATTGATAAGGTTCTTCTAATTTAAGCTTACCCTTCTCTTTCTGGTACAGGAAAGGAGCCACCCTTAGAAATGGAGATTTTCTTCATAAATATAAATTTCCCTCACAGAAGGTTAACTTCTACTCTGTTTTCAGAGCATCTCTCACATCTGCTATTTCTCAGCATAATCCTGATGAAGGGTTAAGAGCCAAAGAGCCACATTTGTGGGTAGCATATTTTTCTATGTTTCATTCCCTGCCTTTGAAGCTTCCCCAAGAAGTTTTACATTCCAGAAGCTGAGTTGGTAGATTGCTCCATCTCACTGAATCAGTTTCTTAGTCCTGAGAATAGGTCAATCCGGTTACCCAGTTGTGTCTCCCTTCAGGATGCAGTATTGCAAGTAGTCTCTGAATGGTGTGAGCAATTATGTATTTCATAAGACTCATTTCTGTAGAAACAAAAGAAAACAAAGGGTAATAGACCAAACTGTAAACTGAGTTTTTTAATCCAGAGGGCAGTTAGTCTAGAAGATTTCTAGACATTAGTTTGGAGAGTCATAGCCAGGTATTGGTGGAAACTAGAAGAATTTAGGATCCAGGCCACTTTGCAGGTAGATAACAAAACCTCAAAGACAATGGACAGCAGTAGGATATGATATCCACAAAGGTATGCTACTGAGACATAATTTTTCTCTCTGCAGTCACCACATTTCTGTTAAAGATAATCGCAGTAAGACTAATTTCTTTGCAAAATAATTTTAGTAATTAAACGTGGCCTGATTATCTACCTAAGTACACCAAGAATAGTGATTTGGCCACATGAATTTTTTTGAGTTTATTTTTCATGAGGAATCTCAGATTGGACTTTGAAAAGCCTATGAAGACTAGGAAACCAGGCCAAGAACAACTCACCATCTTTGCTTGTAATACCTATGGATTTGGATGGATTCTTCTCTTCTCTGGGTCCCCAAAATATCTTGACATTCCTGGACCTGCCAGGAAGTGGCTCTATAAGCAAGATAACAGGTGGTTTTTCAAAGGGAATTTTATTGGCTTCATAAAGTCAACCTTAGTTCCTTAAATCTGTCTGACTCTATGCACATTAGTCTCAAATATGACATTCCAGTCAAAGCTTTGGTAATATAACCAGTGTTTCCAACTGTGTCCTATTATAAAGAGAGTAGATTCTGCAAATAACTATATTACCATGAAAATAAGAATACTCCATAAGAGTTTCCAAATTCTGGAATGATCAGGTAGAGAAAAAGATAAATGTTTCAATTCTGTTTACAAAAAGTACCTTACTAAATTTTTGTAAGGTATAGATAGATAGCTTAAGAGAGAAAAGAAAAAGTTTTCCTTAAATCTGGAAAAACAACATTAAACAACCAGCAATGTTTCAAAGAAAAAGTCATATAAAACTGTGATCATTCTCATCAGTTCATTCAGTCCCATGTAATTAATTCTTGTTCTGCTTGATTTTGGCAGTTTTACAAATGCAGTTTTCTATTCGAGTTCTGAAAATTCTTACCCAGTTCAGTGGTATGATCTTAGAGTTAATCAGAAACCAATAATAGTAAGAGTCCTTTCCTTGAATCTCTGAAAACTAAGCACTTTTACAGAACATCAGTGTAAAACAGTAACTGTCTGTAATGACAAAAAGACTTTTAAAATAGGCATGGTTAAAGGTTGATAAGTGTTCATTATAATGCATTTGACAAAGAAATTTGGCTATTTTTGTGACATAACATACACTTTAAGATAATAATTATAATTATGAGTGATAATATACCAGGAACAATCAGATTTCTAGAAATCTCATACAATTCTGGAACACCTACATTAGTAGCATGAACCCATACAAATATAACCTAACAAAGGTAAACATTACTTCTTATTTGAAAATGCCCCCCATGTAATTTAATATGTAAAATAAGCCTAAATAGTTTGAAATCTGTCTTCTATAAGGAGAGAGATCAAATCTCTTGAGATATTCCAGGGGCCTTCTGGAAGTTATTTCAAGGTCAAAAAGACTTCAGAATTTTATTTGGGGAAGTTTGCCAAAAATAACCATAGGTTTAAAATACTTGATTAGCACTGGCTGGTGTAGCTCAGTGGATTGAACATGGGCTGCAAATCAAAGAGTCACCGGTTCAATTCCCAGTCAGGGTTCATGCCTGGATTGCAGGCCAGGTCCCCAGTAGGGGGTGCACGAGAGGCAACCACCCACTGATGTTTCTCTCCTTCTCTTTCTCCCTCCCTTTCCCTCTCTCTAAAATAATAATAAATAAATAAATAAAATCTTAAAAAAAAAAGACTTGATTAAATAGGATCACAGGTCACTGAAACAAAACCTAGTTGTACATTTAACCAAAGTGACAAAAGATTTCAAAGACAAACACAGAAAGTTACATAGTTTAAAAAAAAAAAAAACCTTAGCTTTTTTAATTGAGAAGACTCAGTATTTTCAAGTGATCAAAGACCTGATAAAGATAACATGAAGCACAGGAAATTATTTTGTTAAGACAAAATCTTTGTTTTCTAGGCAGATTACTTAAAAGAGAAAGAAAAACCTTTTATTTCTTATCAAGAGCTGACCAATAGTTTAAGAAAACTATGCTCTTTTAATAGATGAAAGAATATGAAATTTTAATTTTACATTGGGATTCTATTGATATTAAAATGTATTTTTAAAAACTTTATGATAAGTTTATTTAATTTTAGCCAGCTTGACCATGTCTCTCCCTCCACCCCACCCCTACTTTCTCTGTCTATTGAAATACTTAGTTTGTCCTGTATTCTCTACTTTCTCATTCTGAAACAACCAGTTATTCAAAATCACTTTTTTCCCCTTAAGAAAAACACATCTCCCTACCTTATACCTGTTCTTACCAAAAATACATCCTATTTTGTTTGCACAGTTTTTTCTATTATTATTCCTAGTAATTTCAATTATGTATATTAATTAGAATTCTTAATGCTTAGAGACCTTAACTTTGAGTGAAACTAAGAAGTAAGCAACTGTGAACTATATATGTCATACCGTCATTCTGTACTTTGGCAAATTTATGAATGCACTTGAAAATTTCTAGAACCATACACTTCCTCATAGTAGAGTTTTCAATGTGGCACAAGATGTTTACTAACACACCCAAATATTTTTAGTCTCTCTGTAATAAGAGGTCAAAGGTAGATAAAAGTTAGAGTTATGTTTAGGAATTAATGTTTCAATATATTATCTTATTTGAAAATAATCTGGTTATTCAATTAATATCCATCACTTAGCAAAACTCTTAAGAGTGTAAGTTACCAAAGAGATTTGAGAACATTTTTAGGTAGACTTATTATAAAACCTAATTACTGTTGAAAAGTTTATAAACTTTTGTCATACATCTATTTAATTCACCTGCTCTTAATTTTATTTACATTACTCATGAAAAATTCATGAGACATTAAACAGCTAGCCATCATCTTGTTGTTTTTCTTGCTGAAAAACTTGTAACAGATAATATGAGCTTATTTGACTAGTAAACCCAGGTATAAAAAAATTGTATGTCTGCATTAAATTTAGTGTTGGCAACTCTGTTTTTCTGGATGTTATCTTTATTATTGTTTCACTAAACCAGCAATACTGTTATTTGCCAAAGATCATCCAAGTCATGTGAACTTGAAAAATATATTGGTTAATTTCTGCATTTCTGAGAGTTTTAGGAATACTTAATTTATATGAACACTTTTTTGTAACCAATTAAATACAGCTTTTTTAACAAATTAATTTTTGCTGTATCATCCATAGGTAGAAAAATATCACATCTAGAACACATATATATATCGACATACATAAATATACAGACAGACATAAAGAGAGATTTATAGCTTTCATTTTTAAACTTGAGCCATGTATCGGGTACAATAATACAAATCTCACTAGTTTCCAAAGAACAGTTGACTCTAAATTGTGTTTCAGGCAGATGGAATACGTTAAGGTTACCCACTAAGTGGCTAAAGCTTCTAACTGTTTTTGTAGAGAAGGCTTTTAAGAGTTTTTCATTTGCCCAGTTTCCAAATAACTCCTTTTTCCTTTTCAAGTAGTTGCTTTTGGGGTTTCTAGGTCCCTTTAGGGCCCTTGATGGAAGATGAGGGACCTAAAGTTCAAGTAACTGTGGGGAGCTGAAGTGGGAAGGGAAAGAAACTTCACAGACCATTTTTGACACATTCAATCAGTCACAGCACCTTCTCCATACACTGAACAAATCTTTTTTGCACTTCAGTTGTTTTTACCTTTCTTAAAATAAAACATAATACACCGAAAATGTTGGCATATATTCTTCCATCTTCAATATTAAAATGGCTGCACAGAAATTCACCAATTTTGATAAGGTTTTTAAAAAATGCTTGCTGATATGACAGCTGTCACAATGCAATCTAACAAAATTGTTTTGAATGAAGTTAAAGACAACTAAACACTACCAGAGCCATTGTATGGAAAAACTAAATGAACTTTTTGGCCAACCTAATAAAAATTAGTCCTGCCTTGGCCAGGCAGATCAGTTTGTTGCAGTATCATTCCCATACACCAAAAGGTTGTGGGTTCAATTTCCAGCAGGGTGTGTGTGAGAGGCAACCAATCAATGTCTGTCTGTCTCCCCCTTCCTCCCCCCCTCTCCCTCCACTTCCCCCCAGTTCCCCTCTCCCTAAAACCATCAAATTATATTTTGGGGAAGGATTTTAAAAGAAAAAAAAAAGAATCCTATTAGACTCTGAATATCAGCCTCCAGTTTGGCCACCTTATGACTATAGATCTCCTTTAACAAAAATTCTTTCAAATATCTTATTAAGTTCCAACTGGGACAAACAGAAAACTTTCCTGACAGTATTGAACTCCTCCTTAAATTTTTGTTTCCTTTTTTATTTTTTTACACCAGTGACTGAAAGCCAAAACTAACAAGCCATTTATGGCTTAATGGAGACACAAGAGAAGTACCCAAAGAGGGTATAAAATTTGATGCAGCCCTCTCAAGATCCAGAACCGCTCCCAAAAGTAGCCAAAAGAAAGAAAGACTTAGACAGCACTCCCACCCACACTGAGAGCTGGCAACAGTTGGTAGGATGATAGCCACAAATGGGGTGCAACCCACATTTCTGTCCAGCCATATTTTGGGGTTGAGCCTGACAGTTGAGCCACTTACACGCATAAGAACTGACAACCTGCATGCCCCAGCAGAGAGAAATTCAAGCCAAGTTCTCAGACTCAAAACAGGATGAACAGGAAAGCAATAACTGTCCCTGGGAGGGAAAGGATTAATAATCAGTGGGTACCTGAAAGCTAGTTCATCAGCCATAATTTAAAGAACTAATTCTTACACCTGTTTTTCTCCTGCTAAGCTGAATTTGCAAAGGAAGGAACAACATAAAATTTTTACTTTTCTCTCTAAACCAGGCACTAGAGAGAGAGATCCAAGAAAGTAGACTTTGGTAAGAATTCTTACCGTTTGCCAAGTTCTACCCATTTTTCTAGAACCCATCCCATCTGCAGGCTCTGGAACAACTAGAATGTCCCAGCAGGTCCCACATGAGTTACCAGAAGGTAAGAAAAATGATTTTCCTTCTGAGTTCTTGGCTGAGACTCCAGTACTAAAAGACAGCACTGGCTGATGTGGCTTGGTGGACTGAGTGCCAGCCTGCCAACTGAAGGGTCAACACTTCCATTCCCAGTCAGGACACAGGCCTGGGATGTGGGCCAGGTCCCCATTGGGGGGTATGTGAGAGATGACCACACATTGATGTTTCTCTCCCTGTTTTCTTCCCTTTCCCTTCTCTAAAAAATACATAAATAAAATATATTTGTTAAAAAGATTAACAAGAAATAGAAGCAGAAATTTATTAATATATATATTTCATGTATGCGTGGGAGATACCCAGGGAAAAATGAGTAACTCCTTCTGCCCATTGCTTTTTTCATCTCTTTTCTTGGGTCTGGGAGGAGTAAAAACCACAATCAGGCCAATTGTCATGTTTTAAAAGGGGCACATTGAAAAACTTGGAAAATTTTGCTTCCAAGTCTGCATTGGCTTATCGGTTTGTCACTAACTGAAGAGTTAAACTATTTGTCAATGTTTCTCTTATTCTGAATCACCTCGACCCTTTGGTGTAGAGTCTGAGAATCTATTTTTAACAACCTTCCAGATGATTTGGGTGCAGTGGGTCCTAGAATTTGGGAACCACTAATTTTTGTGATGATGTTAACAACTGACTAGAAATGGAAAATTCTTTAAACTGACTATCTTTACGCTGAAAAGCCAGTCTTACTGTACTCATTTTTGGTTTTATTTCCCTTTAAGTGGAGATGATAACACCAACAATTTTAGAAGATGCTATAATGCCCTATTAGGCTCTTAAATTAAATTTGCATTTAAAACAAAAACTTACAGCATCTTATGAGAATTCAAGAAGTACAGCATTCAGATAAAATCAGAAAGTAATGGTCTCCCCTCCCCCAAAGAATGTCTATTTTTTTAGAGGGAGATTAGTGGCTTTCATAAGATTCTCAAAGGACTTCATGACCTACAAATGTTAGGAACCACTATTTGAAGGGTTTTTCAAGAGTACATAGGTATTGAAATAATTAGATAAATCATATTACGGTAAATAGATAAACAGAATCTGAGCATTGAGATCTAGAAAATCATTTATTTTGGGGATGGAAGGGGACCATCAGAATCACTTAAAGGGAATTCTGAAGTCTTCCACTACTACTTCCTCCTTTTCTCCCTTGAGAATTACTAGCCTTCTTTCTTACACAATTATTTATTGAACACCTACGGAGTGGTAGACATTGTGCTGGGCACTGGGGCATAGAAATGAAGAAAACAATAAGGTGAGCAACCTCACGGTCCAGCACTCTCCTTATTAAGAGAGGACACTGGGCTCCCTCAGAATGAAAGGCTGGGAACCACTGCTGCACTATAACTTTTCTGTCTTCTCTTGCTTTCTACATTAACCCTTACAGTCCGCCAGACATCCAGACTTAACCTGAATCCCTTCAGTCATGGAGTACCTGGGACAAAGGGGCTTTTTCCATTTTGGACAGCTCTAATTATTAGTGATTTCTTCCTTAGACTGTATTGAGCTGTAATCTCTTGTGACCTTCACCCATGTGTTGAATTCTACCATCTAGGAACACACTGAGTGACTGTAATTCTTTCCTTGGGATCCTATTACATGTAGGAATTAGGCACATGCATCTCACTTCTGTGCACCTGCCAGTTCTCATTTCAATGCCAGTTTTCTGTTATTTTCAGGCATTTCTCCCAGAGGGGAGAAATTTCTCCTTCTTTACATTCCTAGTTGCTTTTCCCAGCACATGTTTTAGTTCATCAGAATCCCTAGTGTCTACTTCCCAGAACTAAGTTTCAACTCTAATTATGATCTTCCCATGCAGAATAAGACATTAGTACTGGGCAAGTAGCCATGTCACACTGACAGTCAACTAGTATCCTGCGTCTTTCATTTGAATTATTTGTTTCCCTTCTTCTGTACTTTTGTGGCTAACTTACTGAGCCAAACTGAAAAAATATACCTCTCTCTCCCTTCATTTTTATTTTTTTTAAGATTTTATTTATTTTTAGAGAGGGAGAGAAACGTCAATGTGAGAGAGAAACATCAATCAGTTGCCTCTCACATGTCCCCAGTCAGAGAGCTGGACCACAACCCAGGCTGTGTGCCCTGACTGGCAGTTGAGCCAGCAACCTTTGGCTTTGCAGGACAACACCCAACCCACTGAGCCACACCAGTCAGTCCTATGTCTTCATTTTTAGACTCAGCCTGTAAAGACCTTTTTGATCTCTTATTTGCAACTCTAGTATTTACCGATTTAGCAACTTGAGCATCTGTGCTATGTGCTAAGCGTATTCCTGAAACAGGTCTGAGTTAACACAAATAGGGTCCCTGACCTCATGAAGCTTAGGCAGATGCTTCCTAATTTACTTGATATCTTTTAATCCAAACATATCTTTAAGAAAGATACAGTTTGGAAATTGTGATGGTTTTTACAAAAAATGAACTGAAGTAAGCCCTTAATGTAGCCTTACAGTCATACTTCTTTTTTCCCTCATCTATTCCCTCTGCTGCTCTCCTAGCTGACTGTGTCTTGCCTTTTCCTCAAGCCTCACTCTTAGCTGATCTTGCCTCCTATTTCAGTAAGAGAAAAAACAAAAGCAATCAGAATAGAACTTCCAAGCTCCCACTGCCTCATTTAACCTCCTCCCTGCAGCTGTCCTAACGCTCTGCTTTTTCCTGTTTTGAGTGAACTGTCCGTTCTCTTAGGAGAGGCTAAGCCTTCCAGTTGTGCACTGCATTCCATCCCTTTGGCCTACTTAACATATGTCCCTTTTCTGAGAGACCTTTCTCATCAACATGCAGACGTACCACAACTGCATTTCTCTCTTCTCAGTCTCTGTTGAACCCACTCCAGCCAGACTCTCACTCCTACCACTTCATCAAAACTACTCTTGCCAAGGGCACCAGCAACCTTCATGTTGCTAACTAATGACTTCTCTCAGCTTTTGGCAAAGTTGGTGACTCCCCTCTCCTTGAACTTGGCTTCCAGGACACTGCATTCTCCCATTTCACTGATCCTCCTTTTCACCTTCTTTGGCTGATGCCTCATTAGCCTCACACTGTTAATGTGAAGGTGCCCCATGTCTCAGGCCTTGGTCCTCTTTCTCACTGCTCCGTTGGTAATCTCATTCATTCTCTTGGCTGTAGAGGTCATCCAAAAGCTGGCAACTTCCTAATTTAATGGTCGAAATGTGCATGGGTTCAAATTCTGGTTCCACAATTTAAAGCTGTATGACCCTGGACAAGTTACTTTACCTTTCCTTACCTTTGTTTCTTCATGGTACCATATTTCAATATTTGCTGAAGGAGTGAATGAAACAAAAATAAAACTACCTTAACCAAGCTCTGACCAATCTGGCTCATTGGGTGGGCGTTGTTCCACAAAGCGAAAGGTTGCTGGTTCAATTCCTGGTCAGAGTACATTCCTGGGTTGCGGATTCAGTCCTGGTCAGAGTGCATATGATGTTTCTCTTTGCATCAGTGCTTCTCTTCCCTCTTTCTCTTTCTCCCTCTCTTTCTCCCTCCTTCCCCTGTCTCTAAAAATAAGTAAGTAAAATCCTAAAAAAAAAAAAAAAAAAATACCTCAACCAAGAAAAAATAGAGTTTATAAGTTTCTTTATACAAGTAGAACCTCCAATGGATAGAAATAAGAATTACTCTAGTTTACAAATGAAGCAGAAAAAATAGTAATCTATATTACTAATTCCATTCTCACTATTTACCATATCACACAGTTACTTAAATGTCCTTTACCCAGGGCAGTCTGGCTTCTACCCTAACAGCTCTACAGAAATGTTCAACCCTAGCTGTTGATTTCATTCACCTTGAAACTGTTTTTCCCTTGGTTTTCATAACCTCTCTGACCAATCTTCCCCTTTCTCTCTACCTGCTCCCTAAATGTCAATGTTTTCCAGGGTTTTGTTCCCACATGGTTCTGCTCACCCCCTCATCCAACCTACTCACCCTCCCATGCCTGAAAATTGACCCTTTCAGAATAGGGAAGAATTTAAGGTCCTCTTCACTATCCACACTTGCTTTCAAACCATTACTTCCCCTTTCTTTGAGAAAGGCCCCATTTCTTTAAGGTTTAGACCTTCTGTGTTTATCACCCTCCTCTTCTTCCCCTCCTTGCTGTCACCTACCAACCTCTCTCTCTTATGTTGAGTATTTCAGCAACTGGTTAACCATTTTTCTCTCTACCCAATTCCGTTCACCACCCTCAGCAACTCTGGCAACTACACCATGGCTCTTCAGTTCATTTTTTTCCCCCTCAACTATGAATGTTTTCACCCAGCCCAGCTACACACTCCCAACGACATCTTGAGCCTTATCATCTTCAAAAAGTGTACAATCTCCAAATCCACACATTTAGACATCCTGTTTTCTGCTGAATGTCCTTCTAGCTTACTTGTTCAAGGGCATCACAGAAACAATTCTTTGATCTCATTAAAACCTTCAGTTCATTGAGTCCTCTACTTTCTCATTGTTCCCATAGCCCTCTTCTCTCTTAACCTCTCTAGTCTACTTATCTAGGAAAACCCCTGTCCTGGGACCCTGGATGAATGTAACCATCTGCCATCTCTTTTTGCACAGGTCCTCATATAGCTGAGCATTGCTGGAGAAAATGACCCCACCTAACAGATAACTTGGGTGACTGATTTTATAGTGTTTCAGTAGTGTTCTCATTCATCTTTCTTATGCCCCCCAAACCCCTCCTTTCATCCAGCTGGCAGAGTAATTCAAAATGCAGACCTATCATGTTATTCCTCTGCTTCCTTCAGTGTTATCCCATGTTTTAAAATACCAGTGCCTCTCAGATTTAAATACAAATATGAAGCGCCTGGGAACCTTGTTAAAATTCAGGTCGTGCTTCAGTAGGTCAGGAGTAGAGCCTAAGATTCTGAATTTCTAACAAACTTATTCCACCAGCTTTATTTTTCTCATTTTTGTAAGATAACCCCAAGGTTCTATAATCTAGACCAGAAGTTTTAGACTCCTAAGTAAAAATTAAAAGATTCAGTGCTTATCTTATCCTGAAATTCCAGAATGTCAGAGTTGGAAGAGATCTTAGAAGTCATTTAGGTTTATCTCCTCACTGTGTGGATAAAGTATGAAGAAAGGAGCAAGTGGTAGGTCCAATTCGCAGGACAAGGTTCTTTTTACTATGCCATGATACTGGTGCTCAGTTTTAAGTTTCATTGAGTCTCTAAATCATTAATCTTCTCAACAACTATAGAGAATAGAGTACCTATTTATTTCAGTTGTTGAGCATACAAATTCTAAAAGACAGGGTGCCCACCCCCCAAGGTGCTCATGGCCGAAGCAGAAGTCACCCTTCCAGACCTTCTCCCCAGATCTTTTCATCTCATCTTTTTCCAAGTCAGTAAACATTGATTCAGTCGCAATAAAAGAAACTTAGATAATGTTATTTATAGCAAATCATAATGAGCTGTGAAAGAAAGCTAAGAGTTTTGGGAGTTAAATCTTGAAGTAGATATGAAAGGACAAATATGCCCTTCATTTACAGCAGTAATTTTCAGTCTTTATTTTGAAGTGACCTGCATTTTGACTCACAACCTAATATATACAACTTGTGCACAGTTGTCTAGTTGAAAAATTATATATAAACAAGTGTACTACTTCTTCCCCAGGATATATGTGAGGCATTCTGTTTCTTTTTAAAGCTTGATTATAACTCACTAAATTGATCTGATGAACCCTAATGGTTCTAACCCCAAGTCTGGGAACTTAAGAGTCATAGTCACATGGAATAGAAGGCTGAACTAAACTGATTTCTGATCCACTATGATAACTCTCTTCTGCTCAGGCTAAACTCATTTCTGCAAGAAAACCTCCCTGCTGTTACATTATTCATTTTCTTTAAATCTCATTTCTTTTTTTTTAAAGATTTTATTTATTTCTTTTTAGAGAGAAGAGAAGGGAGGGGGAAAGAGAGAGAGAGAAACACCAATGTGTGGTTGCCTCTCATGCGCCCCCCCACTGGGGACTGGGCCTGCAACCCAGGCGTGTGCCCCGACCAGGAATCAAACCAGCGAATCCTTGCTTCACAGTCCAATGCTCAATCCACTGAGCCACACACCATCCAGGGCTTTAAATCTCATTTAAACCACATTTATTCCAAGAAGGACTTCTGTGTACACCTTAGAATTTTATTCAGTATATCCTCAGCATATGTGTACCATATTTCCTGTTTGCCATGTATAAGAAACTTCTTTGTTATTATTTCACTTACATTTACTGTGTCCTCAGTTAGGCTGTTAATTCCATAAGGAGCAAAGATCTTACATTCTGTTTCTTTGATACCCTCCCATTCCCTTCAGTTTTTTTAAAGATTTTATTTATTTATTTTTAGAGAGGGAGGAAGGGAGGAAGAAAGAGAGGGAGAGAAACATCAATGTGAGAAACATCAATCGATTGCCTTCTATACACCCCAGCCAGGGACCAAACCCACAACCCAGGTCATGTGCCCTGACCGGGAATACAACCAGCAACCTTTTGTTTTGTGGGACAATACCCAGTCAACTGAGCCACACCAGTCAGGGCTCCCTTTAGTTTTACACCTGGTTAACATTGTAATCAGTCATTTATTGACCTGTTATCCTAGCAGGGCACAGATGTTTATAGCTCTGTCACGGTGTCTCTCATACCTGTTTCTCATGTGACCACCCAGGTTATTTCCCTACAACTACAAAGCTTATAGACGAAGAACAACTGTCACAGGCCCAGACCTTCACCGAAAGCTTTAAGGATGGCCTGGGCTTTGAATATGTGATGTTCTACAATGATGTTGAGAAAAGGATAGTTTGCTTGTTTCAAGGAGGCCTTCACCTGCAAGGAATGCCCGGGTAAGAATGATAGCCTGGAAATGTGGGTCTAAAAGATTGTTCTCTTACAGTATCCCCATGTGTTCATGGACTAGAATGAAGGCATTAAAATGATAATGTAGATGTATTTATTGACCTGGAAAAGTGTTTATAATAAATTATGGTCACAGAAGCATAGGACATAAGGCAATAGAGTATAATTTGAGACAGTATCATTAACATGTTAACAGTGATTTGTCACTAGATGACCTGATAATTTTTTATTTATTTTTCTTTTCCTTCTGTTTATCTGCATTTCCTAAATTTTTAAACAATGATGTGTATAGTTAGTTTACTAAAAATACAGATTTTCTAAATGATATTCTAGCTTTTTGCTTGCTTGTGATCTGATTACCATTAAGTTCTGTTTTATTACAAATAGTACACTATTAAAGTTGGGGGCATGGATATTTGACATTTAGTACACTGAACATAGACATAAGCAAATTATAATATATGGAGATGCTTGGATAATGTTTCTCTCTTTTCACACTATTCAAAAACATTTCTCTTCCCCTCCTATTGTGACTAGCTTCATTCATGGAGGTGCTGTTGCAACTATGATTGATGCTACTGTTGGTATGTCTGCGATGAGAGCTGTAGGACTTGTCATGACTGCCAATCTCAACATCAATTTTAAAAGGTAAATTAATGAAAATAAATAAATAAAAGGTAAATGTATGAGTATTCTCTCTTTCTTAGGTGTCACAGGTCAGCTTTCCCAACAACAGACCCTGAGACAAAGATTTGTGTGCAAGTAATTATTAAGGAAGTGCTCCTGGAGGAAACTAGCAAGGCAGTGGGAGAAGCAGGACAGGAAAGGGGAAGAAACCAGCCAAGGTTGAGCTCTCCAAGTCCTGCAAAGGGGAGCTTCAGCCTGATCATACATGGAACTCTGGAGTGAAATGTATGCCTCAGAATTGCCCCTACATCAGGCAAGGGAACTGGAGAGAGACTTCATATTTCTTACAGATCAGTCTCAGTCATAGGATAAGTCATAGGAAAATCCTATCCTGGGGACCATAAGTTTCCCGGCACTTCTCATTGTGAGTAGTAAGTGAATTAATCCATGTAAACACCTAGAACAAGATCTGGCCACATAACAAATACTCAGTAAGTGTTAGCAGCTTGCTATTATTGTTGTTATCATTATCTCTACTTCTAGTAACAACAAGGTGCATTTATGCCAAGACAAGGAATAGCTACAAATATCCCTGATTCCTATTAATAGAGGATAATGCTCATGATCAGAAAAATAGTAAATTATTCTGTGTGTGTTCTCATGATAAGCAGGATGACCTGACTGCTATAGATCACTTTGGTTAATATTGACTTCTTAACAGTATTAACTTTTAGTTCATAAATGCAGGATGTCTTTCCACTTATTTGTATCTTTTTAAATTTTTTTTAGCAATGTTCTGTGGTTTTCAGTGTACAAGTTTTGGTCCTCCTTGGTTGTTTATTCCTATGTATTTATTTTTGAGCTACTGTAAATGAAATCATTTTTTAATTTCCTTTTCAGATTTTTTGTTGTAAGTGTATAGAAATGCAACTGGTTTTTGTGTGTTGATTTTACATCCTGCAACTTTGCTGAATTCATTTATTTGTTCTAACAGTTTTTTGTGGAAGCTTTGGGGTTTTCTACATATAAGATCATGTCATCTGTGAACAGAGATAATGTACTTCTTCTTCTTCAATTTGGATGCCTTTCTTTTTTCTTGCCTAACTGCTCTGCCTAGGATTTACAGTAATAAGTTGAGTAGAAGAAGCAAAAGTGGGCATACTTGCCGTGTTCCTCATCTTAGAGGAAGAGCTTTCAGTCTTTTCCCAGTGAGCGTGGTAATGTTAGCTATGGGCTTTTCATGTATGACCTTTAGTATGTTGATTTATTTCCTTGTGCTTGGCACATTAGGATAAATAGACAAAGCAGCTAATTATTAGTGGTAGCTAGCCAGATGAAAAATCAATATCTCAGCATGCCTATAACCCATTCGTGGCATATTGGTTGGGAAGCTCTGGATTAGACAACTTCATGCAACATGGCAGACAAGAAATTCCAAAGGACATTCCCCTTTTATAACAACTAGACCCTTTGTCAAATTCACAAGGAAATAAACCACAATACATGAGAATCAGCAGAAACCATGAATAACTGATCATCAGGGACTTAAAATATCATGATAATCAGACACACAATATAAAAGAAAAGATGAAATCACAAAAAGAAAGCAATAAGGAACTATTAAAAAAATTATTAAGCAGATTAGCTACAGAACCTAAAACTTTTAGAAATGAAAATGTAATTGTTTAAAGACAAGCACCCCTCAGTGGATTGGTTAAAAGGCTCTTAACACTGCTGAAAGTGAACGGAAACAGAGAACTGAAGAAATTACCCTGAATCCAGCATAAAATAAAAAAAGAGATGAAAAATATAAAATAGTGGTTAAGATCCAGAGGACAAATGAAAAGTTCCAATGTGCTCTATTCAGAGTTCTAGAAGAAGAGAGTGGAGAGCATGGAAGGGATGTCCAGTATTTGAAGAGATAATAGGTGAATATATTCTTGAACTAAAGAAAAACGTGAGTCCATGGATACAGAAAGCACAACATAATCAAGCCAAGATTAATCAAAATAAATTCATATCTAGATATATTACAAAGTAATTAAAGAGTACTGAAGGCAAAGAGATCTTAAAAACAGTCAGATAAAATGGCACACATAACAGAGCAGTCTTGTTTCTTAGAAACAGGAGGGCACTATCACACTGGCAGCACGCTTCTGGAAAGCAATAGTGGAAGCCCAAAGATAATTACATATCTTAAGAGTCCTGAAAGACACGTGTAACCTAGAATTGTCACCAGACAGGGACCCGGCCTGGATTGGGTCTGCCTCAAGCCGGCCTGTATGGGTTCTTGAATTCGTGCAGGAAAGACTTCACAATACCAGTCCAAGTGATTGTGAGAATGTGCTTATTAAAGCTGGGGACAGTCAAACAAAGGAAGGATTTAGGATAGAAGAAGCAACAGGGGAGAGCTCAGGTGGTGCTCTGCTGTAGCTCCCTACAAACGTTATATGAAAGATGTAAGCCAAGGTGGGGCTGCTGTTAGCTCACTGGAAAGTCGTAGCAAAGGGGAGCCTTGGAGACAGAATCAGGGGGTAAGCCTGGGACAAGCTGCTACTGCCTGCTACTCCCCTGGTTGCAAGTCTCATGGGGACCCCTAGAGGTTAAGAGGAAGTAAAAAGTTCATATAACATGTGCTCAAGAGCAAGCCCATGCTGGTATTCTATCTTCAAGGTTTTATCTCTCTTCATAGGGGAGGATTTCAACAGAATATTCATTAGCTATCCAGGTGCTGTTTTTTGTTTTGCTTTGTTTTGTTTTGTTTTGTTTGTCCTTACCTGAGGACATTTTTTCATTGCTTTTAGAGAGGGAGAAATATTAATTGATTGCCTCCCTTATGTACCTGGACTGGGGGTCATGCGCCCCTGACCAGAAATCAAACCAGCAAACTTTTGGTTATGGGATGATGCTCCAACCAACTGAGCCACCCTGGCCAGGGCCAGGTGCATTTTTAGTATGCTGATGCATAATAAATGAACAGATAGGGAAGTCGGGATTAGTCTTTAGTCTGCTTTACTGTTTCACTTTTTTGTTGGATCGTTCTGGCTCTGATTGGGTTTTTGTTATTTGTTCCCCTGACATCATTCGTCCTTGGGTTTGACTGGCATAAATGGCATTAATTGAGTCTCTGTTCTCTATCTCCCCAAACAAGATGATTTAAGCTATATAATCTCTGGTTAGGGAGAAGAGGTATAAACCATTTGCTCTCAAGTGTCCTTGGTTAGGGAAAATAAGGTCTCATGATTCACTAGTTGACTGTAAGTTGTTCAAATTGTTCGGCCTTGTTTAATTATCTTGTCTGTTTCCCTATTCCACTTAGCCAGGAATTTGCCCAGCTTCTTACTATCCTGCCTCAGAATCATGCTCTCAGAAAAACTAAAGTTTAAGAATTATGGCAAATAAAGGCATTTTTATTTCAAAATGGAGAAAGTTTACAAACAATAGGACAATAGCTAGGGAACTTCTAAAGAATGTACCATAGAAAGAAGGAAAGTAATCTCACCAGGCAGAAGGATGAAAAGACAGAATAGTGAGCAATTACATCAGTAAACATGTAGATAACGTAACTCTAAACAGTCTACATATAAGTAATAATGTCTAAATTCATGGAAGTAAAAAAGGACAGCTAAAATAATGAACAAAAATAGCATGTAGTTTGAGAGAGGGTGAACATAATGTTCAATACCTTTGTATTTTTCAGTGGAGAGGAATGAATGTATAACTAAAGCCTAAATTAGTAGAAAAGTAAAAACAAGGTAAATAAATAAAATTCCATTTTTAAAAATGCAAGAAAGAGAAAAAAGTGAGCCAAATGGAATGCCAATACAAGAAATGTCTAAATAAATCAGTAATTGCACTAAACATAGTAAGTGGACCAAACTGTTATTTCAAAGGAAGAGATTATAAAATTTATTTTGAAAAAAGAGATTATAAAATGTGAAAAGCTATAAACTGTTTATATGAGACAAAAAGAAAGAAAAATATGCCAGGAAAAAGTGAACAAGAAGAGGGCTGGAATATCAGAAAAAATATAATAAATTGTTTTATATATTTTTAATTACTTTATTGTTGTTCAATTACAGTTTGCATTTCCCCACCACCACTCCCCCCCCAACCCCAGCCAATCCCACCCCCCTCCCCCACTCCCACCCTCCCCCTTGGTTATGTCCATGTGTCCTTTATAGTGTTTCCTGGTATAATAAATTGTTTTAAAAATTATATTAGGGATAGAGACAACTACTTCATAATAAAAGATTCAGTTCAATAGCAGATAGTAACAATTCCAAGTCAGTATGTACCTAGTAAAATAACTTCAAAGTATATAAACAAAACTAGTAGAATCCAGGGAGAAATTGACTGACTAATTCACTTTCATAGTAAAAGATTTCAACACACTGTTCTCAGTTAGTGATAGAGAAACAGACCAAAAAAATTAGAAAAGAGAAAATTTAAACACCATGAGATAACAAGTATAATTTATTGGACAGACATAGAACCCTATATCCAGTAATTGGATAATATACTTTCTTCCCAAGCACACATGGAGCATTTACAAAAATTGTGCATGTAGTGGTCCATAAATCAAATCTCAATAAATTTTAAAGAATCATAATCTTACAACTAAGTTCTATGGCCACATTAAATTAGAAGTCAAAAATAAGAGCCCTGGCTGGTGTGACTCAGTAGATTGAGTGCAGGACTGCAAACCAGAGGGTTGCTGGTTCGATTCCCAGTCAGGGCATATGCCTGGGTTGCAGGCTGGGTCCCCAGTAGGGGGCATGCAAGAGGCAACAACACATTGATGTTTCTCTCCTTCTCTCCCTCTCTTCTCCTCCCTCTGAAAATAAATAAATAATAATAATAAAATAAGGGCATTTGTTTAAAACTCTATACTAAATCAGGGAAACACTAGCTACTATTATAGTCCCAATGTTTTACTTAAGTCAGTAGACTCTTTTTGTTTACATTTAGTCTTGGGTGGTATTCTGGTCAGTGAGGGACTTCCCCCCTGAAATGATTCAGAGACCAGGGATCTTTCCCTATTCTCTTAGGGCCTCAATATCTTCTTTATTCAACTATTCAGGCTTCCTAATCTTTTTTTTTCAATTTTGATATCATATATTTCTGCATGTTTTTTCATTTCATCTAAGTTTTAAAATTTATTGATGTTAAGTTATTCACAGTATTCTCATTTTGTTATCTCAGTTAAATCTGTAGTTGTTACCTTTTGGTCTTAATGGTATTTATTTATGCTCTCTCGTTTTTTGTGATCAATCTGGATACAGATTGTTAGTCTTTCAAAGAGCCATCTTTTGGATTTGTTAAGGCTCTCTATTGTATATATATGAGTTTTCTCTTTTATTTTTAAATTTTGCTTTTATCTCTCATCTCTTTTCTGCCTCTAATACTGTCTTAGTAAGTTATGTAGCAAAATTAATTTAAGGAAAGTTATTTGAAGCCTGTTTCCTATGCCAACCAAACTAATCTGTGCCTGAATATTACTTACATTTACAAAATTATACTTTATAAATATAGTGGTTATATTGTTTTGTATTTTCTGAGATCCTTTCTCTTAACCTCTCATTAATTAAGGGCTCTTTCCAGTAACTCACACTAGCTTAAGGAAAGAAGGGAACCTGTTGGCCTGTGTGGTTGAGAAGACAGGTATAGCTGAGTACAGGTGTTCACTGATGCCATTAGTGTCTCAGCCACACTTTCCTCTGGGTCTGCTTTATCCCCAAGTACCCTTCCTAATGTAGTGCCACAATGGCCACCAGGCAGGCTTGTTTGTGTCTTACAAGCCTCAGCAAATAAAGAACCCAGTCAAAAGGGCTCCAGTGCAAGTTCCAGGACTGACCGTTTTGGCCTGTGCCCAGCCCCCAGAGCCATTCACTGTGTACTGAGATGATGGAATCAGCTGTCAACTCTAGTCAATCTACAGGAGTTAAGAATGGGGGTAATTCCCCAGATA
Source organism: Macrotus californicus (assembly GCA_007922815.1). Lineage (NCBI taxonomy): Eukaryota > Metazoa > Chordata > Mammalia > Chiroptera > Phyllostomidae > Macrotus > Macrotus californicus. Next base: position 86,116 of record VMDR010001877.1, on the reverse strand, counting down.
AGGGATATTGTCAGTGTGTGTGATTGACAGAATAAGGTGAGGGGTAAGACATGGAAAAAGGAAGGGAGCAGTGGCAGTAGAAGAGGGGGTTTGGGCAGTCTAGAGCACCTAATGTCCCTTGGGTCTTAGTAAATCTTGAACTGGCCCAAGAAAATAACAGAGCTGGGTTGTTCCATCAAGAGGTGCAGGAAAAGCAAATGGGAGGGAAGAGTGAGCAAAGGTTAATCACAGCGATAACTTCCTTTCCACCTGGGGTAGCTCCTTCATCCACATGGTGGTACTGTAGGAACACAAAACACATCCTGTTCTATGTTGTTCTGCCAGCTATAAGTTCACCTTTAAAGGAATATCTTTTTTTTTAATTGATTGATTTAATAAAGAGAGAGAGAAACATCAATGTGTTATTCCACTTATTTATGTATTTATTGGTTGATACTTATATGCTCCCTGACTGGGGACCAAACCCACAACCTTGGTATTCAACGCTCTAACCAGCTGAGCTACCCGGCCAGGGCAGGAAGGTCTTTTTCTTTATGGTAGTGTCCTGCAGGATTCACAAAGGTGACTGTAGCCACCAGTCACATGTAGCTATTTAAATTTAAATATAAATTAATTAAAGTTAAATAAATATAAAGATTCGGTTTCTCATTCACAATAGCCACATTTTGAATGCTCCCATATTAGACAGCTTAGATATGTAACATTTCTGTCATCACATAAAGTTGTGTTGGACAGCCCTGACTTCTTAGCACATCGAGCTGTTACCAGCAATTTGGTGTTATTAGGTGCCTTTCTAGTGAACGTTACTCTAAAGGGATTGGGTGAGAAATTTTGATTATGTCAGGGAAAATGAGAGAAGCTGACTGGGACTATCCCATGGTCCTCTTTTCATTTCTTTAAGGGATTTTAGCTCCCTTCAGACTGCTCAGGATCAGCAGCTGGGACAGCCTGTGCCATCACAAAGCTGGAATCCCTAGGGATCCTTTGAACCTAACCCCAGAGGGCAGTCAGGGACTGGATACCCTGGAGCCATGTGAAAGCAGTGGTGTTTGGGAGGAAAGGCATATGCGTGGCTGCTGGTGTCAGCATTTTTAAGAAATATTTTGTTTAGGACAGTCAGCTCTTTCTGAACCCAAGTATCATAAGTTGCCACCCCTTGTCATGCACTTGATCATCTCAATGTTACATAAATCTGATAAAAACTGATTTTTCCCCCTTTTTTTTCCTTCTGCAGACCTGTCCCCATTTGTTCTGTTGTTGTGATCAATAGCCGACTTGATAAGATTGAAGGAAAGAAACTGTTTATTTCCTGTGATGTTCGAAGTGTTGATGAGAATATCCTGTACTCAGAGGCAACAAGTAAGAAGCTACCACTCCCTTTATTTTGGTTTGGTTTAGTTTGGTTTGGGGTTTGTTTGTTTTTTGCTTTGGGGTACTTGTTTGGATTTTGTTATTTTGTTTGTGTTTTCCCAGGTCTTGTGGTGGTGCTGGTGTTTTTTGTTTGTTTGCCTGTTTTACTTTGGTTTTATAAGTCACACATGCCCAGAAATGTTTAATTCCCTGTCATTCAAAGAATAAATTAAGAATAAAGATATTCCTTATACATGCTGGTAAGGAGCTATTTGACAGTATTGATCAAAATTACTAAGTCATGTACCCTTTGGCCCATTTCCAGGACTTCATCCCACAAGTGTAGTAACAGGTGCAAATTACAGTGCAGGTGGCTGTTCTGGGGTCCCAGTAATTGTGTCACTCAGGCAACATTATGTGGAATAACAAAAGTTTGGCAAAACACAGATATCCATAGATAGGAGATAGGTTAAAAAGACTGCAGTTTATCCGTAGACTATATCATACATGCCATAAAAAGTACTGTGGAATGTTGTGGTGCCATAAATAAGAGTAAGGAAACTCTTCATGCATAATATGGAACCCTCGTTGATATACAGGGTCCAGCACAAATAACACCCCCTTTTTATTACAAAATCTTTTATTACAAAATCATAAGCATGTAATTCTGTAACATAACAACATCACACTCAAGCACACCATATGACATTTTAGGTGAAACGTTCAAATTAAAACTATAAATTATTACACCCATATTATTACCCTACCAACCACACTCAAGCAGGCATTACTTCTGCTGGACCCTGTATATTGAATGAAAAATGCAATATGCAGATGTTATCATTAGTGTAGAAAAAGTAGAGGCCCTTCTCATCCTCTTCCCCTTTTCTTCTTCTTTCCCTTTCACCCCTTCCTTTCTTCCTGAATAATTTATTCAGAAGTTATGTAGAGTCAGGCATGGTAGGCTCAGTGTGAAGGGGAGGCCAAAGGAAGAGGTGGCTGCAATGGCCCAGCACCATGTCAGAACCTCAGTGGAACAGGGAGGATGTCCACAAGGGGGCGTGACCCTGCGCAGGATGTCAGAGCCCAAGTAGGGTAAGCAAGATTTCTGCACAGACAGTGGCGTGGGTGTCAGAGCGCCACAGAGAGAGGGTGGCATCAGTATGGGCTGGCAGTCACAATGAGAGCCAGGTTTCTCCCTTTCAGAGAAGCGAGCTCCAGGTATGGAAAGAGAGAAAATGAGGATGAACCCTGTGGTGTGGGTTGGAATTAGAGGTGTTGGACATGTGTGTTTTCCCAATCTTTTGCTTTTGCAAATAATGTTGTATTGAGTAACTTTATATTGTCGTTTTGTACAAATTTTGGCAAATTACTTTCCAGTGGTTTAGGAGCAAACAGTTCTTTGTAGTAGTCTCACAGGTTTTTTGTAAGCTTGAAATTATTTCAAAATGAAAAGTAAAGAAATGGGAGGGAAGCAAACATATCTATATATATTTGTATTGCATAAACTATTTTAGGAAAGTCACACACATTAATATTGGCTGCCCTTGGTAAGGGGACCAGGTAGGTTGGTTTATAATTATTTATAATTATTTATATTAAACTAAACTTTTTATTGGATATATAAACTGTACATATCTTCTTTCAGTTTATAAGTTGTCTTTTATTTTCTTTAAGAAGTGTCTTTTTTATGAACAAAAATTTGTAATGTTAATGTAGTCACATTAATTAAATTCTTTTCCTTTATGGTTAATGTTTTTGGTGTGTTAAGAAATTCATTTTTTTGCCTCAAGCATCAGTTGTTTGCTGGAATAATAGATGAAAGAAGCAGGAAAAAGATTATGAATAATTTGAATACATAAATTTAAAAACTCCATTCCAGGCTGTGGTTTATACTTCCTATCTCACCAAACCTTTCAGTATCATAAAGGGTACCAGATGGCTCAGTTGTAATTTTACTTACTTTCACTTCCCTGATTGTCTTTAATGGAAGTGGCAATGAACCATATAATGACCAAGTGGTAGAGGATCTGGTTACCTAGGGAAGATATTATAGTATTGAGATAGTCAAAAGTTGATTCTCAATTTGGCTGAAGAATGAAAGATAGAAGTTATAAATATGAATCTAAATGCCTTTCTTTGAATATATATATTTGTATTTAGAGAAGTCCCATCAGGTTGAAGTCATTTGATGTATCTTCAGGTTTTTTTGTTTTTTTGTTCATTTAGGCTTATTTATAAAACTGGATCCTGAAAAAAACATTTGACCTGGAAAGAGCTTCTGATAAATGTCACTCCACCTGCATAAGGCTCTCCTTCCTCCAGAAGAAAATGGGGCCCCAGTCCTGCTCTACTCACCTGCTATTGAGCAGCTCCACAGGGTGAAGCCTACTAACACTGCTTTCCTGAACAGTCTTCTGAATACAATTCCAGGAACTCTTATTTCTACCTTGTAAACTTTTTAACATAGGAACACTTCCTGTGAGAGTATCAGCAATTCTTTGTGTATCCTCAGAATAAGTAGTTTTCCTGAAATTTGAGTGGGCTCCCTAAGGTGGTATCTGCAAACTTGGACATGCCAGAAAAACAAAAGAAGGAGCAAATATGTAGGTGCATATATGCATGTGTGTGTGTAATATGTACATGTGCATTCATGATTGATAAATAACAAAGCTAACTTTGTTGTATCTTAACAAATCTTTTTGACTACAATAGGAAACACAACTAGTTCTTGTAGGAATAGATACCTCAATTCAATTCTCTTGGATTCTGGGGGTCAAACCACTGTGCCATTTTTAACATGGGCTATGCAGTTGTGTCTTACCAACAGCATAGTTTACCATCACTGGAAGGAGCCTGGATTTGTTTCCTACATGTCATAATCTATTCAACCTGCCAAAACAAAATACCACAGACTGAGTATTTTGCAAACAACAGAAATTTATTGCTCATGGTTCTGGAGGCTGGAAAGTCCAAGATCAAAATGCCTGTATGGTCACCTTGGTGAAGGCTTGCTTTCACGTTCACAGTGGATGCCTTCTCATTGTGTCCTCATGTGGGGGAAGGGGCTAGGGATCTCTCTGGGTCCTCTTTTATAAAGGCACTAATCCCATTCATAAGGCCTCCATCCTCATTACTTAAGCATCTCCCAAAGGCCCCACCTATTAGTACCATCACATTAGACATTAGGGTTTCAATATAAGAATTTAGGGGGGAATCCTGGCTGGGTGGCTCAGTTAGTTGGAGCACATCCCATGCACCAAAAGGTTGCAGGTTCAATTCCCAGTCAGGGCACATATGTTGCAGGTTCAATCCCTAGTTGGCTGCGTATCAGAGGCAACCAATCAGTGTTTCTCTCCTTTTCTCTCTCTCGCTGTCTTCCCCCGCCCCCATCCTCAATGCACCCTCACCTTTCCTTCCTTTCTCATCTTGCAAGGTGCATATCTATTTCTAAGCTCCAAGGGCCCTTCTTTTGCTATAACTTGTTTCCTGAACCCATGTCTTCTGTGGCTCATTTCTTCTACCTCTGCAACTTTCTAAATAATCTTTCTCTTACAAAAAAGAAAGAAAAGAAAAAGAAAGATCCCAGCAGACAGGTCAGTACAGAGGTGAGATTGGCAGTTTCCTCTTCCTGAAAATCCTGATAAAGCTTGGGGAAGTGCCAGGGAGCTGCCTGTGCTGACAGCTTTGTAGTTTACACAACTAGCAACAGCCACCCTTTCTTCCCTGTTTTCCTTCTATTTAATGCTGAAATTACAGAGATAGTGGGCTCTTATGACAGCTTTGACGCTTGCTTTTCGTAGACACTAGGCATGTTTAAATATGTGGAGCCTAAGCAGTGAGCCAAGCACTGCTGTCTAGTTTCACCTAACAAGTAGGAATTAAAACTGCTAAAGCACATCAGACCTACATTCAAGGCAAAAGAACCTAACTGAAAGAATGCCAAATGACCAGTTAGTTTTTCTTTCTATTAAATGTGCTCACACCTCCCTTTCTATCCACTTTTAGTTTTAACTCTCACACTGGTTTGATCACATCCAGGGTGCATTGCAGCATATGAATGAGACTGCACAAGCCCACAGAGAGAAAAGCAGGGTTTCCTAGTAAAGTCAAAATGGTTTCTCTGCTTTACAGCAGACTGTTCTCAGGCTTCATCAAACCCTGGCATCCTTGCCTTCATCCGGTTGTATTTTGATAAAGTAAGTTTGGCAAAAGGTGGCTAAAGAGTCAGAAAGGAGGAGGGAGGTGCAATCAGAATTGTTGCCAGCTCCACTCTATCATGAGTTTGCTCTATAAACCATGGAGCTATTCCTCATTACCCATCTCTCCTCTCTAACAGAGTGGTAGGTAACACTGTGAACGAAGGTTGGGAACTGCACTGACTGGTGCAGTTCAGTTGGTTGGGCCTTGTCCCGCAAAGCAAAAGGTCACCGGTTCAGTTGCCAGTCAGGGTACATGGATTGTGGGTTCAGTCCCTGGACAGGGCATGTACAAGAGGCAACAGATTTCTCCCTCTCTTTCTCACTCCCTTCCCCTCTAAAAAATAAATAAAGTCTTTTTTTAAGAAAAGATTGGAAGTTGATGTTGTTCATTGTTCAAATATCTTTGAACTATCAGTACAAACTAGGCAGTGAGTTTTTGTCTTAACCTCAGGTTTCTAAATTTCTAAGAAGCATAATAGAAAGATAGTCGTGTACAGAAATACATTGTTGGAGGAATAAAAAAATAATGAAAAATACTATCTTTTTTCTCTAACGGGAAAGCAAGAATGAAACAAAGGAAGTCAAGAAAACCTTTTGGTTCTGTATTCAGCAAGCTTGTGTCCCTCATGTTTCTGTGTTTCCCACCCCATTGCCTTCTCGGGACCCCGCACTTTTCTCTATGCCAGCGGCCAAATTACTGTTCTACCTAACAAACAGCCATCACAGAACCCTAGCCAAGTATATGTTTTTCAGTACCAAGTATAAAACATTCTGTATGGTAGAGACAATAAGGCAGTTTCTTTCCAATTTAAATCACCAAAAGTAAGTGATGGATTTTATGTCTCAGAAAGGTTGGAAATTTGTGCCCTGCCTGGTGTGGCTCAGTAGATTAAACATCGGCCTATGAACCAAAAGGTTGCTAGTTCGATTCCCAGTCTGCAAGAGGCAACCAGCTGATGTTTCTCTCCCTTTTTTTCTCCCTCCCTCACCTCTCTAAAACTAAAAGCTTTTAAAAAAAATCATTTTAATAGTAATTTTGATCTGGCACTACTACTATAAGCTCAGAATTACAGGATTGGCTTATTCCTCATTTTAACTATGGGTATAAAATTAAGTGGACTGAAGACAAAGATACCACAAGGAGGAAAAAAAACTACAGACCAAAAATCCTCGAGAAGATACTAGCAAACTGAATCAAATGGTACATTTAAAAGATTACACATCGTAACTAGGTAGGATTTATTCCAGAAATACAAGAGTAGTTTGACATAAGAAAATTAACCAATGTAATACACTACATTAATAAAACAAAAACAAAACCACATAAACATCTCAATGGGTGCAGGAAAGGCATTGACAAAACCCAATATTCTTTCATGACAGAAACACTCAGAATAAGAACTTTCTTAACATAATAAAGGGCATCTAGAAAACCCACAATTAATATCACACTCAAAGGTGAAAAACTAAAAACCATCCCCCTAAAATCAGGAAAAAAACTTTTTACTACTATTCACTTTTACGACTTTTCACTTTTACTACTGCTATTCAGCATAATGCTAGAAGTCCTAGACAGAGCAACTGAGCAAGAAAAAGAAACATTCTAATTGGTAAGGAAGAAGTATTGGCAGATGACATGATCCTGTATATAGATAATCCCAAAGAACCCATCAAAAAACTAGAACTAATAAATGAATTCAGCAAAGTTTCAAGATAAAAGACTTCTCTCCCCATTCCCCTCATCATTCACTTCGAGGAACCCCATGTGAAGAGCATCTCTATGGAGATGCCCATGTGTTGAACTGAAGTTTCCAGCCCCTGTCTAGACTTCAGAGAATGCAGCCCCAGCCTTGCACCATTGACTGCAACTTCATGAGAGACCCTGAACCAAAACCACCCAGTTAACATACTCTCAGATTCCTGACCCTCAGAAATAATGTTGCCAGAATTGGAAGCAATGTAGCAATAAACAACTAATGAGGATTAGGTCATCTAAAGGAGAGTAGCCAGGATGATCTCAAACTACATAATCCTACAGTGGGGGGAGGTAGTACTTGCCAATTTTTATGTAATAGGTTTGCAAGCCTATTTGACTTGAATTTTCTAATGACTGAATTTTCCTCAGTGTGCACTGTATTTGTGATAAAAGTGTGGCAGTGCTATTGAAACAAAGCCTTCAAGGGTTAAAAACTGGCAACAAATAAATCACAGCATGGAAGACCAAGGGCTCGTAATATTTTTAAAAATAAAATAAACTAGGATTGAGGCTCCCAATGCCAGGATTGACTTTTTTTAATTTTGTTAAGAGAAAATTGAATATAATAGAAATCTCAGCATTTAATCTCTAAATACACAAATTCTTACAAAACTCCTATTAAAAACATAGCATATGTATATATTGAAGTTTCAGAGGTTCTCATTCAAAATAAAATATGCAAATGTTAGTAAGGAAAATGAAACCAAAGTAACAAAGTAGAAACCTAACACTGAAAAATCAAAAAGCACTTTAAGCAAGTTTTTAAAATGAAAGAAATGGCTATAGTATTTCAAAGTGGTTGAGTCTCTGGAAGTGCAAATGGAGTAGGTAGAAGATACACACTGTTTTTAGAATAAATTTTGCTTCCACAAGGCTTGATTCTAAACTCTGTGCAAGAAATTACTTTGACAAAATAAAAACTGATTTTTTTTTAAATGTTCTTGGATCATAACTATTACAGTCAAGGGATCCTGATTTTTTTTTTCTTAGAGTTTTTTATTTTTTAGAGCAAGGAGAAGGGAGGGAGAAAGGGAGAGAAACATCAATGTGGGAGAGAAACATCAATCAGTTGCCTGTCACACACCCCAATCAGAGGGCTGGCCCACAACCCCGACATGTGCCATGATGGAGAATTAAACCTGCGGCCTTTCTGTTTGCGAGACAACACCCAACCCACTGAACCACACATCAGGACAAAACTGAATTTTTAAAAATAGTGAGTACCTCATAGGGATGTGGGGCACAGAAGAGGAAGTCCACATACAGCACTTAGTACAGTGCAGATGAGGTGTGCAGTCAATATGTGACATATCCCCAGGGAAAGAGAGGTGATCTGACTAGGACACCCTTGCCCTACCTGAGAAGACAAAACTCACTGAAACTTGGCTTCTGTTGACCAGAACTAGGCTCTGTGCTCATCTGTGTTCATCCACAATTACAGCGTCTGGCTGGTAGCTTCCTCTGCTAGCTCCTCATCTGTGCAGGCTGCCTCAAAAGGGCAGTCCTCTGGCAGCCCACGATCTGTCACAGTGAAAGGAAGTCGGAGCCTGGGCTTTGGAGCTAGATGTCCTGGGTTCAGGTCCTGCCTGTTCAATTCCTGACCTCCTGGGCAAGTTAGTGCCTCTGAGTGCCCCCATTTCCTCATTTGTGAAATGGAGGTAACATGAGTCCTTATTTCCTAGGACTGCCATGGGGGTTAAGTGAGTCAATGAATGCAAAACACATGTTTTCTGGAACGTCACTCTTATCTTTGCCCACATTGGTCAGGAGTCATGTCAGTACACTTTTAAGCCTACAAGAGACAGCAACGTGTTAAGTGTTTGGAGCCCATATATTAAATAAACATAGCTGTAGTCAAGGAACTTATAAGCCAATAGGAAATAAACTCAACTTAGAATCAACAGAGAAGTGCCTGGTGAGTTATTACAGGAAAACATTTTTCCAAGAAAAGCAGCCAGTTCTGGTTTATGTATCATGCACCTTTCTGTCTCCAGTAGTGGAATCTTGTCAGGCCCTGCAGAGGGACAGGTAGAGCTAAATCACCTTTTTTCTACCCCTTCACACACCCACCGCTGTTACTACTGATTTATGGCACCTAGAGAGTCCATATGGAGGAGGGGGATTATCTGCATAGGATCCTGGGGGTCTAAAATTCAAAGTTTTAGAATCTTGTCTGGAAGTCCCCAGGTAGCATGGGTGGTGGTGCAGTGAGAGGGAGGAGGGCAGATAGAGACAGGAACAGTGGGCAAGAGTAGGAAGGGGAAGAGCTTTGTGGAGGCAGGGCCATAAGTTGGCCAGACTCCAAAACTGGCCCCTTTCAGCCTTTTGGGTGATGGAATCTGCATGCCCTGGGTGGTCATGTGTGTGGCCACAGCTGAAGAACTGTCGGTAGAGCACTGGAGCAGTGGGAACCCAGGCCCACTGGGTTCACAGGAGCCCCCAGAGGTGAGCCTCACTCTTGGGAGAGGAACTTCCTCTTCTAGCCCCATCCATCAGAAAGTAGTGGTGGCTCCCATCATAGAACCAAGGTTGTGCCTGTGTGGAAGAAAGACAGGGTCAGTGGGGAACATGTCTCAGTTGCCACAGTGAACTAAGGGTCTTCTGCAGATAGCAGAGCACCAGCCACAGAGATTGAGTCCCTCAGCATTCCTCCATGCTGTTTTCCATGTTAGGAACAGGGGGTGCCCTCGGAGTCCTAGGTGGCTCCTGGCTTCTTGGACTTCCTGCAGGAGGACAGGAGGAGCAGCCCTGGGCAGGGTAAGATATAACTCACCTGCCTACACGGGGTTGGCTTTTGCAGCTCACCTGTCAAACTTGGGGCATGTTCTTTAGACCACTATTCACACTGAATGGTGTGTGCACAATGACAGATGACATTAGTGAAAATGAATGTCCCAGCTGACTCCCCCTGGAACAGTGAAAGGCTCACTCTCTCTGACTCTATCTTAATTCTAGCCTATGGTTTTCCCCTTGTCTTCATGCTAATAGCGCCTCATATAAATATGCTAATAATCAGAGAAATTCTGCTTGAGGCTCGAGTTTTTGCAAGAACAGCCCTGCTGGGGATGCCTCTTCCAAGGAGGTGGGGAAATATGTACAAAATAATGATTGTTTATCAAAGATTTGCAGGAGCCTGAAGACCAGTCTCAGATCAGCAGTGGTCAATAGACCAGGGAACAAAGAGATTTAGAGATTTTGAGCTCTTCCTTGGATCCCTGTTGGCGCCTAGAAGTCACATACCTGTTGCCCCACCCATTCTCCCTTCCCTTGACCTAAAAGAGACCTGAATTCTGGGGTCTCTTAAGATGGATTTGAGGAAGCCCTAAGGCCCCCCATCTTCTCAAGCTTGTGCCTTCTTAATCAATAAACCTTCTCTTATTCCTAACTCTGACAATTTGAATATTGGCCTTTGAAGTGTGGAGCACATGGACCTTGAACTAGTCACATCCCTGGGAACATGTGGCCACCCTTGAGCTGTGGCAGTTCACTCATCACCTCCTAAAGCCCTTCCATGCCCTTAGCCTTGTGCTTCCAGAACATGGCCATCTAGCCAAGAGTGGAAGGGGAAAGGGAAGATAGAGGGCCAGAAGCTGAGGGCTATCGACCTCCATGGGGCAGCGATTTACACTGACCTGAAAGAATCTTCTTAATGAACAGGTGGGTGATGGAATTGAAAGCAAGCCTTTGCCCTCCTCAGCCAGCGGTGTCTTCAGCTGCCTTAGGGGAGAAGCAGCACCAAAGGTGGCATGCAGAGGCTGGCTATAATGAGGCTGTATCCTTTTATGAGTGAAATGAAGAGGAATTCACCCATAAGGCTTCTCGAGAGGGGTTCATACCAACAGCAGAACAAGTATTATGAAAAAAGTAATAGCCATTATTTAAAAACAATTTTTCAGGCATTGTGTAAACATATTTGCCTTACCTTCTTAACTTTTTAGATACTATTGATGGCCTATTTTACAGGTAAGCAAACTGTGTGAAATTAAGTAAATTTCCCTAAATCACACAGGCACCTTACGAAGTAGATACTCTGATTATTCCCATTTCACACATGAAGAAGCTGAGACAAATCTGGGATTTGCATCTGGGTCCTTCTGACTCCAGATCCCAAGCTTCCACACCAGAATTTCCTGTCTGCCTGAGGTCATAAACTCGGACCCTGAGGTATATTGAAATCTGATGGAATAAGGGCTATGCCACAGAGAGGGATCCTGAAGAAGGCACAGGTGGGACAGATTCACTTCCTTTGTCACTGAATATTTTAAACTGTCTGTTTCATAAAGAACAATACCCTGATCAAGAAATTGCTAAAGATTCAATAATAAGGAAAAATCTGATAATGGTGTATCATTAGTGTCCGTTTTAGGATCAGAAAGAAAACCAACCTCTAAAATAATAACAATAATAATTTTGTATCTGTAAAGGACTAGAGGTGGATGTTATAAAGCAGTAGCTAATTGTCTCTAATTGTACATTATCCAAATCAGGAATATAAATGTAACAAATTTTCTAAGTAAAGAGACAATACTAGGGCTATTCATTCCCTCTGAATTAACTTACTGTTCTTAAGACGATAAATCCACCACTGCAGGTAAGGATAAATGTGACAAAAGGCAAAGAACTGGCAACGAGATTCAGGAATAATATCCACCCTGCCCAAATTTAAAATATGAAAAGAAATGCTTCCATAAAGTCACCCAAGTCTCAATCCATTAGTGACATGCCCACGAACTTCCCTGAGTTTCTGAAGCACTCTGGACAAACTGAGCCGTAGCACTTCAAAGACAAGTAGCAGAGAATGCCGCCTTTACTCTTTTATTTTACCTCCGTTTCATCCCTTCTCCCCCCAGACACCATCTTCTCGCTGGGACTTGCTTCCTCAGCTGCCTCTCCCCTCCTGACTGACCTCTTTATTTCTATTCATCTCTGGGCAGACACTGCTGGGCTATTGCTACTGTACAGTCATGGACATCAGTTGTTTTTGTCCATCCGTCCCTTCCTCCCATCTTCTGGTAACAGAACTATGCTGACAGCCCTTTCAGGTTTCATGTGATTCTCAAGGGGAAGGGGGACTGCCAGTCACACCCCCGGCACTGGGCCAGGCACTGGACCAGCTTTAGTTCATCGTAGCTCCTCATCCTGCTGACCACAGACACTGGTCCAAGGAGGGGGCACTTACCTAAGTACTCGGAGTCTTTTCCTGGGATTTTCGTGTGGATGAGAGGTAAGGGAAGTGAACAGATGGACGTATATTTTATAAAAAGCACCAATGAGGCTTGATTGACTTGAGTTTCCCTCTCGATAAGGTGAGGAACTTAGACCAAAGGCTCTTGGAGGCACCTCCAGACTCACCTGAGGGTTCTGTGGGGCTTCACCTATGGAGAAATCAGACTGGTCCAGCTACGCCCTTTCAGAGAGAGGGTACCTGGCAAAAGTGTGCATCCAGGGAAGTTTCACTTCTGTAATCTCAGACTGAAGGTTGTCCCCCTTCTCCTTATCAAAATCTACTTTCAGGTTCCCACTTTAACTAAGAAGTAACATACCAACTGCTTACACTGTGACTCTTTCAGAGAATAGTTACATTTTAAAAGAGAAGCAAAACTTTAAACCATGGTGAGTAATGCATGGTAATAGCTCATACAATATGTAAACAGGTATGTATGCATGTGTGAATGTGTGTGCATGTGTGGCATTTATGTGGCTCTGTGTGAGTGAGCATGTATATGTGTGAATGTGTGTACTCATGCCATGCCTGTACATGCATATCCATCTGTGTATTTGTATACATGTATGTCCATAGCTGTGTGTTTATGTATGTGAGCACACATGTGTGTATACTGTATATACATGTATGAGTATGCATGAATGTGTGAGTGTATAAATAAGTGCATATAAAACCATGTGTGTATTGTGTATATGCATGTGTGTGTTTCTGAGTGTGTATGTCCACATTGGGGTGTGTGAGTGTGTCTGAGTATGTATGTGTGCATGCATATATGACTGTGTGTGGACATGCATAGTACGTTTGTAAGAGCATGCCTTGTACCTGTATGTGTGTGCATTTAAAGAGCCAGGTAACTCTGGAGCTGCAGCTGCCAGAGGTGGGGGCAGGGAGTAAAGCACTGGGGTCGGCCCTGGCTGGGTGACTCAGTTGGTGAGAGTATTGCCCCAATACACCAAGGTTGCCAGTTTGATCCCTCGTCAGGGCACATATAATAATCATCTGTGCAATAACAACAAAAAATCAATGTCTGCCTCTTACTAGAATCAATAAATTTTTTAAAAGAATTTAAAAAAAATAAAAGTTTATCTAAAAAAAAGCACCTGGGCTGTGGCTGGTGTGGCTCAGTGGGTTGAACGCCAGCCTGCCAACTGAAGGGTCCTGAGTTCAATTCCCAGTCAGGGCACATGCCTGGGTTGTGGGCCAGGTCCCCATTAGGGGCCATGCAAGAAGCCACCAATCGATGTCTCTCTCTTTCTCTCTCTTTCCTCCTCCCTTCCCCTCCCTCTAAAAAATAAATAAAATCTTTAAAAAATAAAACACTGGGGCCCACAGTATCCAGGAGCCAGGCTAGCTCAGACTAAGAGAGGACACCAGGAAGGGAGCAAAATTGTCTCTGTTCCAACAAACTCTAGACCAGAGCAGCGATGGCATCATTCTTTTCTGACAAGGCCACCAAGGCACAGTGACAATGCCATGTGCCCAGTGCCCCCATGGACAGGAGACCTCTCCCTCAAAGGAGACCACATCTCCCAATCTCTCCTTCCTGCTGAAGGCCAGGAGCCACAGCCTCAGGAAGGAAGGGCCCTCCCAATAGGCTCTTTCTCTGTCTTCATAGACAGGGCCCAAGGCAGAGCCCCAGAGCCAGACACTCCTGAACAGCTCAGCTTCCAGGAAGGAATCCATGGTCAAGCAGTTTAATATGAAACTTTTTTTTTAAGTTTTATTTATTTATTTGTTTGTTTGTTTCTAGAGAGAGGGGAAGGGATGGAGAAAGAGAGGGAAAGAAACATTGATCGAGAGAAACATCAATTAGTTCTCTTGGAACCTTAATCTTGCCTCAGAGAATGGAATGAGGATGGTGCCCCACATTCCTCAGAGGCATGAAGATAGAGCCTACCAGCCCCCAGGGAGGAAGAACCAGTTTTTCAGATGCTAACCTTTCTGGCCTGTGTCTGGGCTCTGGCAGCTCTTGTGAAAGATGGGAAGAATTTGGAGAAGAAAAGCAGCCTCCCCCACACCACTAAGTGGAAGTCTGAGGACTGTCTGTGGAGATGGGAGGTGGAGAAGGGTGGCTACAGGGAGGTTAGTAAGGAAAATTGTCCCCAAAAGCAGAGGGTTCCTAGCTTGGGGGCTGGAGGTGGGAGAGCCCTCAGTGGCTCCTCTGTGAGGGACAGGGTTCGGGCTCCTTCAGGCGCCACTTGGGAGCTGAATCACCTAATGAGCATCTCCCTCCACCTGCTCCCAAGGCCTGGCGGCACCTCCTTTCTCCTTCAACCTGATGAGGACTTGCCTTCACAGGCCCTCACCACACCCTAGCCCCTCCTGTGACTCATCGACAAAAGTGATGCCCCATCAGGGCCACAGAACTTGGCTCTGTACTGTCTGATTATCCTGTGTGGACACAAGCTCCATCGGCAGGATGCCCCTGGCCCTGAGGAAAGGGGACGGGTTCTGGGCACTCAACAGCAGCCAGGTCACCATCACCATACTCGGAGGGTTTGTGAACTTTGCCCTGGAGCTGGTTAAACAGTTAGTGACACTTCTATATCAGAGTTTTCAGGAGAGAAAGGGGCTCAGGATATCATGGGGCGGGTATTAGTCATTTAATATGCTTTTAAAAGGAATGTGATCCTACTTTGTACCCCAAGCTGGTAAAGCAGATGTGCCAGTGGCACCATGTGGCCTTCCCACTGGTTTGGGGAAACCACCTCTTCAATGACTGTCTGGGTTTGAGGAAAAGGGGATTTCAGACCTGGCTAGGGCCTGTGCACCTCACCCTGAGTGTGCACACACACAAACACACACCCTTCAGGATTTGTCACTTTCTGAGCTTAGAGGTCAGGCCTCTGCTCTTAGGGGTTCACAAATAGGAACTCAGTTCCAGCTGAGCCGTGGCGGGGGCTCTCCCATTTCTGGGGGCAGCTCAGGTTCCCCTCGGTCCTGGCACATTCTCTGTCCCTGTATGAACCCCTCCATGAGCCCAGCAATCACACAGGCAGTGGCACCTGGAGCCAGCACCTGCTATCAGCTCCCTGTTCCCTCCGCACATGGTCCTCTGCCACAGCCCTGCCCTTCCAGGTGGGCATCCCACCAGCACAGCCACCCAGGGCCCCTGTGGGCAGAGTACTAAGCAACCACACTTTCTACCCCCATGCTGTGCCCTAGGCTTGGTGAAGACAGCCTTTTCCATATGTTGGTTATAGTCTGAAGTTCAGTTTCTGCCCTTACCCAAGCATCCCCATTAATACTTCCGATCTGCAACCAAGACCCAAAACCTTAGAAACCAGATGAAGCAAAAACCCTGAGGCAGCATACAGCCAACTGATTCATTGGCTTCAACATGTGAGAGTTATTTTCCTTTCCTAAGGACCCACCACGGGTGTTGATGTTGTAAATTGAATCTTAGGAAGGTCCCTCCCAAAGGGAACCAGGAAAAGACAGCCGATATGGGAGCAGAGAGACTAGAGAGAGACTAGATCTGGGCAGACAAGCAGCAGACTTGGAAAGAGTGATGGGCGGAAAGGGACCGTGTGGCACAATCAGCAGCCTGCAGGACAAGATCCAGCCGGAGATGTTTGCTTCAGTTCATGCGATAGTTTTTATAAAGCTGTTGCAAAATCTAAGTTAGAAGGTTCACATAGAAGTCTGGATTGGGCTGGCTTTTCTTGAAAAATTAGAGAAGCTGGCACTAGGCCTGCCCTGCATCACAGCAGCTCCTGAATGAGGCTCAGCAGGGCCACCTGTTCTGTGTACCCCCAGTTTTCCCCTCACTCTGTTGTGCACAGCTGCCCCTGCCCAGCCTGACCCCTGACCCTTACTTAGCTCATAATATCAAGAAACTGAGTTTCCCTGAGGGCTGGGCCAGCCAGAGCAGAGTCTAAAGGTCAGCCATGAACTAAGATGTCACGGTCCCGTCCAGCAGGACCACGTGTCGTTGTAGAATGCTTGTCCTCTATCCCCGGACAAGTGATGAACAAATTCACATGGACTAAAGGAATCCGGTGGATCAAAAAGGGATGCATGGCTGATCTCTAAGTGATATAGAGAGGGGGCCCGACCCCTGCCTCAACAGGCTTTTATTGACACTCTGTGTACATTACATCCAGGATGGTTTTCATTAACTATGCATAGGTTGGCTTTGGGTGGATACCTTTTACAGATAACAGAGGAAAGAGTGTTGCCAATTACTTCCAAAAGAAAGGTCATTTACAAATGTAAAGGAGAGAAGGCTGAGCTGTTTACATTCATGCTTGGGAAGTCTAGCACATGTCACAGTAAACTTCTGCTGTCTCCGTCCCAGGTGAGGGAGTTCTTGCAAGAACAAGTTTAAAAGTGGCCTAGGGACAATGCAGGCCTGATTCCCCACGGGAGACCTATCCAAGGATTGTTTCTTGCACGCCACACGAGTCTGGTCTGCGTTCAGAACCAGAGCTGAGCCACAGTCCACATTTCACACAGATAGGTTCCCTATACTGAGAGGCAAATGGGCCGTCTGGGAGCCCTCCAGCAATCACCCTGGGTGAGCCTACAGGGCCAGTCTTCAGGAGGGATTGAATTCACAGAGGACTAAACAACAATAGCATCTACGGAGGACCACTATGGAAGTTCCTTCTGGGTGGGGCCATCCCAACGGAACCACCTGGAAGTGTAGCCCACCTCAGGGGAGCTCTACCACATGTCCAGAACGATCTGGGAAGACTAAGTGCTACAGCATAGTTGGCCTTGTGAGGAAAGAAAACTCCAAGAAAAGAAGTGGCATGACTTTAGATTTGGTAGCCTGATAAAAGGATGGAAGGGCTGGGATCAAGAAGTGATCGCTGAACCTCCCAAGGCCTTGGTTACTCCTGTTGCTTCTCTCCAGGCCAAAGAAGTTTCTAGTTCAGCGGTGCGCCAGAGCCGGTTCCTACCAACTTGCAGGAGCCAATTGTGTATATCTCTCCCCAACTTCACAGTGAGTGTCAATGGCTTCATACTGGTAGCCTGAAATCAGCCACTCTGGGAATATTTACACCACAGAAATTGGCAGATGCTACCAATTAGAGCTTCCTCCCTGCAAAGAGTTGGTTGTGAACCATTTACCAGCACATCACTGCTGGTTCTCCTGTGTACCATCTGGCAGGTCAGATCCAGGATGTGCTCCTGGAAACAGGTAATATCTCAGCAAAAGAAGTCCCCAGACTCAACATTGCCCCATGGATCCCAAACTGAAAATGGAGCAGGCAGGCAACAAGACTGGCCTCCTCTTTTCTAATTGCTTCCCGGGAAAGTCCAGGTCTGGGGAGACACTTTCTTTTCTCTGACCTGGTTTTCTTTGATCTGAGTTCACAGAAGGAGAAAGGCTGGGGCCAAAGCCCATGTAACAGAAACCACTCAAGGCACTAGCCAAGCACCTTCCCATCTTTCTGGATAGCTGACCTTCCAGTCCACATCTAGAAATGGCTGACTGTTGCAGGAAGAATCCACAAGATCTGTGAAACAGTGGGAAAGGAGTCAGAAAAGGGGAAGAGTGCTTTCTCCACAATTCTAACGTTTCTCTTCCAAGATGGCCTTCGCCAGCTTCCTCCACTCTACTCCAGCTACCCAAATTCGGGGCCTCCCCCATGGTTTTGCCATCACCATCAATGTTCTCTCAGATATCTTTTTTTCTAATTACCTTCAATTGGCCATACTCTTGAACACATTATGCCTGCTCTTCAGTACCACAGATCTGACCAGACCTTCATTTATTTTCCTTTTTGTCTCTTTCCCTCCCAGCTGGGAGATGATGGTTGACCATCTCAATCACTGGTAAACTCCTTCGGTTCCCCAGTATTCCCCTAGACCAGAGCATCCAGCCACACCTTGGTAATTATCAACTCAAGGAAAATGAGAGTTACACAAGAAAGGAAATAGAACTATAATATGTGCTAAGGCCCAGAGCAAAATTTAAATAACTCATAATGATGTAAATATTTGAAAGCTGACTTAACCAAAAATTGTGAAACTAAAGTGGGAGGGTATCTATAAGAAAAATTCTGTGTTTCTCCTTCACTCTCCACACAACACTTCTGACACCAGATGTGGGGGTTATTCGCCCACAGCAAGTGATTCCCTGTGATTCTGGCTGGATGGATGCCCCACATTTTAATTCTGACACTAACCAGAGTAAGCGAAGAACCCATGGGTTAAGAGCTCAGTCTCACAACACTGCCCCTCATTTCAGGTGCCAACTAAAAGTAGTAGGTCCCTGGGTTCCCCACAACTTCTGTTTGACTTGGCTACAAATTGGAGGTTCCCACCAACTCCCTCCCTTGGATTCAATCGTTTGCTAGAACAGTTCACAGAACTCAGGGAAACACTTACATATGTTTACCAGTTTATTATATAATAAAGGTTACAATAAAGGATACACATGGACATCCAGATGGAGAGGTACATAGGCCACGGTGTGGGAGAGTCCCAGCACAGGTGCTTCTGTCTCCAAGAGCTGGGGTTTGCCAACATGGAAGCTCTGCAAGCCCCATACTTTTGGGATCTTGCAGAGGCTTCATCACAGAGGCATGATCAATTATTAACTCATTCTTCAGTCCCTCTCCCCTTCCTGCAGGATGGCAAGTGAAACAAAAAATTCCAAGTTTCTGATCATGGCT
Source organism: Macrotus californicus (assembly GCA_007922815.1). Lineage (NCBI taxonomy): Eukaryota > Metazoa > Chordata > Mammalia > Chiroptera > Phyllostomidae > Macrotus > Macrotus californicus. Next base: position 66,955 of record VMDR010001877.1, on the reverse strand, counting down.
TGGTCCTTCTGGTGATCACCTACACCCAGGAGCCCACCCAGAGTCCTCTCAATACAACAAAAGACACTCCTATCACCCAGAGAATTGTAAGCAATCTAGGAGTTCTGTGCCAGGAACAAGGGGCAAAGACCAATGTATTTTCTTTTATTTACCCCAAGGAGTTACTCCTCTAGTCAGGTAACAAGAGATGGAGATCCCACTGGGATGGACAATCTGCAAGGAAAGTCTGGCCGTGAAAGGGTGATAACCCAGCTCCCACGTGGCTCTGAGGCAATGAAACAAGAATTTCCTTTCCCAGGTACAACTACTGACTCTTGGGAGAATAGCCCTTCCATCCCACCTGGGCAACATTTCTGGGATCAGCTCCCAGTCTTTGAGGGCCTCTGTGGAGATTTTACTCTCCCCTTTTCCTCAGACTCCTCTTGTCTCCTCAAGTCTCATCTTCCAAATCAAGAATCACACACAGAGGCAGGCAGAGGGAATGAAGAAGTACCCAGTATCCTGGAGGCCCTGGAGCCAGCCAGAGGGCATGGGGCACCAGCTCCAGCTCGCTGCTGCTGCTGCACAGGAACGAAGATACACCCTTGCCAGATCTTTCCACGTATCTGGAGACACTTGACCTTCTGCTTTGTATGAAACTCTCTGTTTTTAAGTGTTGACAACTAATTCATATATTTTTTGTTGGACCCAGAACCTGGATAGATCAAAAAACTGGTTCCTCCAGTCCTTGAGAAAGCCTCATTCAAAGCTTCATAAGAGATGAGGAAAATATTTATATTCTAGGCTTCTAGGGCAGCCAAATCCAGAAGGTGGGACAAAACTTAAATTTCCATGTTAAATCAGTTTGCTCTTTCAGAACCTGCCAAAATGTTATCACCATTATTTTTCTTATAATTCTACATTTGTACAGTTCTGACCTTTAGAATATGCTTTATTCTAGTGAACTAGAAACTGGGACTTTTACTTGAAAACTGGCAGTTTTAACTCAAAAGAAGAAACATCTCAGAAGATAAAAAAGTCCACAACCTTGCAGATGCTGGCTGAGCCCTGCCTGCCCCCCAGCTCAAACCTACTTTTCCAAGCTTAGCAGTGACAAAGTCTCCCCTGCCCCGCCTCCCCCACCCCCCCACCCCACCCCTCTCAGCACCTTCTGCTGCCATGTCTCCTCCCTGGAGTTCCCAAAGCGCCAGAGTGCCCTTGCTGAGCTGCTTCCTCCCACAGGATTTTCTGTCCTCCCCTCCAAGTCCTTCCCCCCAACCACCAGCAGGTAGGGGATTCCCTGCGCAACTCTTTGCCTGGCTAAGGGCTCTGTGTTGGTTTCCTGAGTCCCAGAATGGTAACAAAGATTTGAAAGCACACACCAACATACACAGACTTGCCACCAACACCCTACAACCAAGAGAGAGCCCTCCTTTATCTTTCTGGGAATTCTTTTGGGTTCTCCCCCCAGAGCTCCAGGGCACGTTTCCAAGCCTCCATGTACCCTATCCTATTTCTCTATGCACTTTTTTGCTTCTTTAACAAATACTTCTTTCTGGACTCGAGCCAGCCCTGCTATGCATCCACGCCCTAGCAGCATCCGCCCCTCCCCAAGCCCTGGGTGGGGCTAAGGCCCCAAGCACCTATGGGTGTTTCTCAAACAAGCCTGGTCTTGTCTGACCCCCGCAGTGGAAGGTTGCTGATGAAAGCCTTGTGACAGAGGAGAGGCCTGGGAGCAGGCTGCGCCAGTCCCAAGGTGCAGCTGAAAAGGGCTCTCACCAGCTGCTCCCTCAGGAGTCGGCCAGCAGCCCTGCCGATCGGACCCCAGTGCGCAGCCATGATAAGGAGAGGCCTCCAAGGGGCAGCAAGACTCCGCCACCACAGAGCCCTTCCTGGTGCCCCCCACAACCTGCCCAGACTCAACCCTGCCTCAGCATTCGGATCCTCCACGGACTCTCTGGTGAGTTCCCAGCTCGGCCAATGGACAGGCCTTCTCCTGGGGGCCTAGGACATAAGGAGCACCCCAAATCTCTTCTCCCTAGATTGTGGCCAGGGCAGGCGGACAGGTGTTCGGGAGATATTTGATTTGGCAAAGGGAAGATGCTCTTGGGATACCAAGTAGCCTAGATCCAAAATTAAGACCACCAGGACACTGTCATCCTGGCCTGAATTGTGTGTGGCCACCCAGTGATTCGCTCTCCTCCTGCTGCAGCTGAGCTGGGGCATCCCCAGAGGGAGGACCCTGTGTATGATCTTGGCAAGCCCCTGGCTTACTGCCCACAGCTGTGATTGCATGAGCATTTGACACCAGAGGGGACCCCTCAACCCACAGGTTGTACCACGCCTCTCCGGGCACTCAAAACCTGTTTCAAAGGAGCCACCCTGCTGGGGCAGGCCCACATCTAGGGACAAGCTGGAGAAGTCCCTGAGGTGAGAGGTGGTAACCATGGTCCTCACCGACTGTGGTCAGCCCCTAGGGAAGACAGTCTCTCAGAAAGGGCTCTAGTCTGACGATCAGCTCTCACACTCACAAGCTTGGCAGCCTTAACCATATTTCCTCAGTTTCCCCATCTCTACAGTGGGGTTAATCCTGGCAATTGACAGCCTCAAAGAACAGCTCACAGGTTTTAAAACAGGATAATTGTCATGCACAAACCACAAGCAGCATGCCCCTAGTTGTCAGCCCCAATTCCTTTTCTCCCCCTACTTTGCTCTTTAGTGTCTCCTAGCCCAGTCACCCAAACCCTGTGCAAGGAAGATGGGCATTTCCCTCAAGTCACCACTGGTGGAAGGGATTAAGGAACCCAAGAATAAAGGAGCACACCAGTCTAATCTCCCTGATTTTTCTTACCCAGGTCTCAAGATTCTGCCCAGAGAAGACAGATTTAAAGGATTATGCCCTTCCCAATGCCAGCTGGTGTCCAGACATGCTTAGCCTGTACCAGGAATTTCTGGAGAAGACTAAGGCCGATGGCTGGATCAAACTGCCTTCCTTCAAGTCCAACAGAGATCACATCCAGGGGCTCAAGCTCCCATCCGGGTTAGCAGTCACCTCGGGTAAGGCCTGGCCTGAGAGGGTTCATCAGCACAGCTGTCCCAGCCCACCAGAGTCGGGTCAGCCAACCCCTTTCCCTGTGTTCAAAGACGCTGGGGAAGGAAACTCACAAGCTTCCAATTCAGCTAGAAGTTCTTTCCGCTCACTCCACCCCTCCTGCTGCGCCCCGGGCAGGGGTATCCTCCGGTGGTGGGGGGCGGGGGGCCCTCCTCCCATATGAAAAGAACTCACCCTAGAGGCTGCGCCAGGGTGCCCTCCACCCTTTGGCCTCATCTCAAACCCTCCTCCCCTGACCCAAAAGGCTTCGGGGCCCCTCCCCCGCTGCAGGCCTGGCCCACCATCCACACTCGGCTTGGCCCAGAGCAGCTCTCCTGAAACACCCACCCACCCGATTGACAGAGCTTTCCACCTCCATCTTTTTGCTTGTACATGTGCATGTGCCTGGGTACAAGTGTGTGTGTGTCCATGTTTTCTAGTCTCTCTCATTCATGTGTATGTTTTTCCAGCCCAGGGATGAATGGGTGGTACAGTATACAGACTACCCTTGGGTTTCTGGCACAAACAAAGCAAGGGCACCAAAATAATTTTTAAAAGAAGTTGGTACCCATCCAAAAAGGATATAGTTGTAGTTGTCTTGGGGGGGGGGAAATCAGGGTTTTGGTGAGCTTTTCGGAACTTATTTTGCTGTTTAGTATTGTTGTTATTTTGAATTACTATATGTGAATTACATGAGCTGCATTTTTAAATTTTCAGTGTTTAGTCTGTTAAAGTCTTGACCTGGCCCTGACCCTATGCCCACCCTTAGCCAGGGAACTTCCTGAGTGTTTCTCCCTCCAGACCAAGGGCTCCCTGGGGACATGGCTCTGCCTCTGGTCTCTGATGGAAGACTCCTGAGTGTGGAGCCTGGGTGTCCTCTGGTTCTCTCCTTGACCCTGTGCCTGACTCAGGCCTCAGCCCCACGGTGCTGAATGACTGGCACACCATCCTGCGCAAGCCCCTTGCCCTTGTGCACTCCCTTCTCCAGCTGCTCCAATGCCCATTCCTCCCCAGACAAAAGTGACTGGCGCATCTTCACCAGGTGCATCCCAGTGGAAGGACAAGGCTACGAGTATGTCATCTTTTTTCACCCATCCAAGAAGAAGTCCGTCTGTCTTTTCCAACCAGGCCCCTACTTGGAGGGGGCCCCCGGGTAAGACTACAGACAAGGCTGAGGTGGAAGTCCTTGGCTGCTTTCTGGGCTTCGCTCAGCAAGTGGATTGGGCACACACCAGGCCCTTCGACTGTACCTCTCCCTGAGGAGCTGGGTGGGGTTGCACTAGGCTGCAAGGACATTCAAGTCATTTAGTCCAGTCCCATTGTGCAGATAAGGGAGAGCTTCCTTATCTCCCTCCCAGCGGCAGGAATTCCTCCCAAGTGCAGGAATTTTCCAGTAAGAAGGGGTTTACAGGCCACTTTGAGAGGGATGTGGTGAACTTGGGAGAGGACAAGATCTGGAATGAGGAGCCAGGCCTCCAGTCCTCCTCTGCCACTGCTGGCCTTGGAACCCCAAGCAAGCAATCTAACCTCTGGCTTTCAGTCTTCTTACCTAAAACCTGGGGCAATAATACCTACCTACCAGAGTGGCTGATAGGTTTAATATCATGGGCACATGTGCTCAGCAACCATAAAGCACAAAATAGTTATCACACACCATCTATCCACACTTCATGTTTTACCCACGGGCAAACTGATGCACACAGAGGTAAGGTAACTTACCTTATCCAAGGTAGCACAATGCAATCAAGGTCAGATGCAGGACTCTAGTCCAGGAAGTGGGGCTCCAAGTCCATTGCTCTCTCCACTTTACTCTGCTGCCTCCAAACTTGGACGGGAGCAAGGAAAGACCTCACTCTGGACATAAATACATCCACAAGGAATATCAGGCTGACTTTGGCTGGGTGGCTCGGTTGGAGCATCGTTCCGTACACCAAAAGTTTCCAATTCAATTCTCAGTCAGGGCACATACCTAGGTTGTGGGTTCGATCCCTGGTCAGGGTGCATACAGGAGGCAATGGATCAATGTTTCTCTTTCACATCGATGTTTCCTTCTCACATCGATCTCTCTCTTTCTCTTTCCCTCTCCCTCTCTCTCTCAAATCAATAAACATATTTTCGGGTAAGGATTTAAAAAAAAATTTTTTTTTAATCAGGCTGTCCCTAAGCCTCTTGCCTAAGGCCAGTGAACCAGCCAGTCCATAATTTTCTAGCTTCTCCTCCATCCCAGGCCTGCCATTCACTAAAAGTTATTGGGGGTGCTGGAGTTCCTGCAAGGGAGAGAGAGAAAGGAGAGGTAAGAAGAAGTTTCAGGGTCCCGAGGCCTGAGAAGGACCCAACTGTAGTTAAAAAGAATTCAGGGAGTTTAGAGGATGTCAGCCCTCCACAGGTAGTGGGTTCAGACTGCAGCCCTTGGCACCTTCCGTGGAGACACTGATTTCCACACTAGTGCATGCAGACCCCGATGGATGAGGCCAGAGCCCTGCCCAGGTCAGGGATCCCCTCCCTTCTGAAGAGGAAAACCTCAAGGAGGTGGGGATGGGGGTGACGTGTGGCTGGCTTTTATTGGAGGATCGTCCCACGCTGAGGTCAGTGTACTGCGGGGGTCCAGAGAAGAGATTACTACTGAATTAGAAAAACCCAGTTCAGTCTACCTTCTGTGCAGGGAAAGACACAGTTCTTCCCTACTAGGCCTTTCTTTCCCCTGTATCTCCTGTGCTATTCACACAGAACGTTCCACTTCTGACACTTCTGGCCAGCAAATGTGTGGAGGTTTTTCCCCACACCAAGCAATACTCTGGGACACCAGTGAAGTATCCTACAATTTAACTCAATTCCAACACCGTCTACCTGGAGAGAGTGTCAGATCCCGCAGGTTAAGGACTCAGTCCTACCGGACTGCCCCCCCTTCAGATGCCAATTGCAAGTAGTATGTCCCCAAGTTATTCATAAGTTCTGATTTGGCTACAAATCTGAAGTTCCCACAATCCTTTCCTAGGGTTCAATTAATTTGCTAGAGTGACTCAGAGGACTCAGGGAAACATGCCTACCAGTTTTATTAAAGGATTTGATAAAGGATACAGATGAACATCCAGATGAAGAGATTTGTGGGGTAAGGCTTGTCAGGGTCCTGAGCATAGGAGCTTCTGTCTTTGTGGAATTGGGTGCATCACCCTCCCAGTGTGAATGTGTTTGCCAACCTGGAGGTCGTCTGAACTCCATACTTTTGGGAGGCTTCCTCACGAAGGTGTGATTGATCATTAACTCCCTTTCCGGTCCTTCTCCCTTCTCAAGAGAATGAGGTTGGGGGTGAGGGTGGGGAGCAGGCAAGGGAGGGAAGAAGGGCAGAAAATTCTAAGCTTCTAACCATGCTTGATCTTTCTGGTGACCAGCCCTATCCAGGAGCCATCTGTCTAACATAAGATTCCTATCCACCTGGAAATTACAAGGGTTTCAGGAGTTCTATGCCAGGAATTAGGGACAGAGACCAACCTGTAAGTTTTCTGTTGTCTCACAAGTACCCACCCAGCCCCTAGGCAAGGAGAGGTAGGTTGCTCCCTGGCCAAGAGTCATCCCGCAGAATTGAGGCACTTGCTGATGGTCCTGGCCTGGCCAGCGAGGACAGCGAGGGGGGAGTGGCGGGTCTATGCTCCTTGATACCAACTCCCTCCTCCCTCTTTCAAGCAGCGTAGGGAGGGACATGACTAGAAGTGTATGTGAGGTTTTGAACTAATCGGATAAGATTTTTTTTTCACAATTCACACTGGAAAACTAGGGCTCAGAAAGGTTTAGCAACTTGCTCCAGATCAAACAGGAGTCACACCAGGTGGGTGTGGTTCCATGGCAAGCCTGCTGGTGGGAGGAGCAGACAGTAACTTCTGTGGTACAGCCGGGACAGGTGACCGGGTCCATGAAGAATTGGAACTATGCTTTTGAACGTCAGAAACTCAAATCCATTTTGTGTTTTCTGCATTCTAAAGCTGGAGGTGCCTTTCAGTTTTCCCCAACTTAACCAACAGTGAAGTAGCGTTGCCAAAAAGGTCACCTTACAGAGAGAGAATGAGAGTTTTCAGCACTTTAAATAATCAGATGCTGGCCGCACCCTGCTGAAGGGGATCCTGGGCTTTCCCAGGCAGTGCCGCTCAGGACTCCACTTTATCGGCACTTTTTGTCATAAGTTTTGGTCAGAAGTTAGCTTTCACAGTCACCTGTCTTGAAAATGTGGGCTCAGGCCCTGGCCCGTGTGACTCGGTTTGGTGTCGTCCCACCAAGTAAAAGGTCGCTGCTCCGATTTGGGGGCACATAAGAGAGGCACCTGACCAGATGGATGTTTCAATGTTTCTCTCTCACATGTATGTTTCTCTCCCCCTCTTTCTCCCTCCCTTTCCCTGTCTCCAAAAAATAAACAAATAAATATATATTTTTTAAATGTGGGCCCAGCACTGGCTGTAGTGACTGGCAAGGTGGAGTTGGCTTGCTCCTCAGACACTAAGCCAAACAAGTCTGGGGTTTTCCACCACCTGTGTGAGTGCACCCCTCAAATTCTGGCAATTGCTGCCAGCAACTAGGTGATTTATCAGAAAAATGTTTTCCTATTAACTCTATCGGGGGAAAAAAAACAAACTTTTCCTGGTGAAATAAAATAATTGTACCCGTGGTTGCTAACACATGCTGAAACAACAGTTGATTTTGACTGATTTGATTAGATGGGATCCAGCTCCGTTTCCTTTCTTTTCCTGGGAAAGGTAGAGGCAGGGTGGTTCTGCCTCACGGTGGGGAAGGACCAGGAAACCAGTCCACCCAGCACTGCAGCCTGGCCTTGCTCCCCACCCTGACCCCAGGTTCGCCCACGGAGGGTCCCTGGCTGCCATGATGGACGAGACCTTTTCTAAAACTGCCTACCTGGCTGGAGAGGGGCTGTTCACACTAAGCCTCAACATCAGGTTCAAAAAGTAAGTACAGATCCTCACGGTGTTGCCCAAAGTCATGGTCCTTTTAATCATGAGGGGTGGCTGTCCTGGGCAGTTGGGGTACAGAAGCCCTGACTGTCTCTCACCTTCCCCAGTTCTGGGAGCTGGCAGGTGGGCCCTGAGCCCAGAGCCACTTAAGTCCTTGAGGCAGGGTGGGATGAAGAGAATGATGGGGGCTGACAGGGGAGAAGGGGTGAGGACCAGGGGTTTGTGTAAAGGACGGGCTGAGCCTCCTCCTCTCCCAGCTTGATCCCCGTGGGCTCTCTGGCTGTACTAAACATTGACGTGGAAAAGATTGAGGACCAGAAGCTTTATATGTCCTGCATCACCCAGAGCTCAGACCAGAAGACGATCTATGCCAAGTCCTCAGGTAAAGAGGTCCTTCTGCCCCAGACCCTGTCCTGCCACCACTAGTCCCAGAACAAATGGAAGAAAGAATACTAAGGATCCAGTCCTAAGCCGGGGTCCAGCTTTTCAACCTGGGGTTGGGCACTTGCTGTAGACAGGGTGAAGTGAGGGAAAGATCAACTAGAATTTTTTTTCTATGTGTGAGTTGCCCAGCTTGTACCACAGGACAGGATGCAGGAGCTGGATGACTGAACATAAACGCTCGGAGCGCCCCACCAAGCTCCTGCCATCTCTGCCCTCATTCCTGCCACCCAGTTTGCCCTTCTCTTGCAGGTGTTTTCCTTCAGCTGCAGCTGGAACAGGAGTAACAGTCACTCTGCCTTCAGGAGAGCCTACCTCTGACTGTCCTGCCTGCCTGGGACCCACTGCAGGGTGGGGAGGGCTCCCCAGGGAAGCCACTGATGAAGTGAGGGAGGGGGCACTTTCCTCTGAGCAAATAAAGTCTCACGGCCCCACTCTCAGCCCAAGATCCTTCTGTAGTTGGAAGTCAAAGTCCTTCCAAGGCCTCCCACACATCCACTTTCCCAGTCAGCACCAACAGAAGGGATTTACTGAGCCCCTGCCAGGCACGGGCGCTAAGTGAGGCACTGAGCATACAGCAATGAAAGAGAGGACCCCTGGCCTTGAGGTGCACAATCGTGGGCAGGAGCAGAGTCACAGAGCACCCCACCAGTTCTCCCCTCCACCTTGGCTCCTGTCATGAGTGCAGTGCAGACACAAGGGGCGGACAGTCCGTATTACTCTATGAAAAGGGATCAAAAAGGCTTTCTAGAGGAACCTGTTCTTAAACCGAGTCTCAAAAGTTAAGTGTGTTCTCTAGGCAAGCAGGGGACAAAGGATACTCCAGGAAGAGGGAATCGTGAGAACAAAGGCACGGAAGAGTGAAAGAGCACAGTGACCTTGGAAAACAGCAAGGGGTGGGGTGGGGCAGGAATTTATGGAAAGAGATGCAGGCAGGGACAGAGGCAGGCCACGGAAGGGTTCACAGACCCTGTTGTGGTGCTTGAACTTTGTCTTGTAGGCAACCAGGAGCCTTAACTGGGCTTGGGCTAGAGAATGACATAAAGTTTTGTTTTTGTTTTGTTTTTTTTTCAGAAAGGTGACCCTGGTGTCAGTAGGAGGTCAGCAAGACTAAGGGTGGGGGCTCTTGTTAGGAGACCCTTGCAGGGCTCCAAACTAGAGAGAGCAAGGGCCTGACGGGGCTCAGAGCCATGAAGGTGACAGATACGGGAAATGTTACAGACAACAGAGTGCAGGACTTTGCCATGACTTGTACACGGTGGATCTGTGAAGCGGGGCCTTCAAGGGTAACTCCAAGTTCCTGGCTCGGTGACTCCAGGTGGAGTGATTGGGAATATAAAGGAGCAGGTTTGAGGTGGGCAGAGATAATAAGTTCGGTTTCACAAGCATTAAGCTTGAAGTGTCCATGGAACTTTCATCACATGGCGAGCCCAGCAGGAACCTGGATATGGTGATTTGGAGCTCAACATTGGTGACGGACTGATTTCATTAGTAAGTCATCAATATAGAAACTGGCATGGAACTCCTGGGAGTGGATTACGCAGAGGGAAAGTGCGGGGGAGAGGGGAATGGTGGTGAGGGGAGGAGAGAGAAAGGAAGGACAAGAAAAGGGGTCAGAGATAGAACAGTTGGTCACACTAAGGCTTAAAGTTGGGGCAGAGGACAAAAGACCCGCTAGGGAAGCTGAAACAGAACAGGAGTTACGGTCCTTACAAGCGTGAGGTCAGCCGTATCAAATGCTAAGAGAAGGCAAGACAGATGAAAAGTAAAAAGAGGCCTTGGATTTGGCCGTGAGGAAGGTGGTGGTCCCCTGTGCCAGGAGGTGGGAGCGAAACCCAGATTATGGTGGATAAAAAATGAGTGGGAATGACAAAGTGACACTAGATGATTCTTTCTAGGAATTTTGTTGTTGAAATGTTATTTAAAGAACAAGGTTTGGGTGTATTTATAAGTTGCTTTGGAAGGAGCCTGTGGAGAGAGGCTGAAACTCTAGGGGAGAGAGGTGTCATCCAACAGAACAGCCATCTGGTCTTAGAGATGGGTCAAGGGCACTTTGAAGACAGTAGTCATGGGAGATCATCAGCATGATTCTGAGACCAAAAGGAAGGAGTGGGCAAGGGCAGGGGCGGGGGCAGAACAGGATGGGAAGTTGAGAGGGTTCATCTAAGAGTGCCTTGACTTCCTCAGCAAAATAGGAGTCAAGAACATCACAGGGGGAAAGCTCTAGAGGAAGGATAATGAATAGGATAAGTCGCTATGAGGGCCAGGAAAACAAACTGCCCAAGTACATGTGGGCTGAGCATGCTGAAGGCTCAGCTGCTGGTGGAAAACAGGTACCTGGAATGGCACCAACCTGGGGTAAAAGGAAGGTGTGAGCCAGCTGGCAAGACCCAGGAGGATTGATGGATAAGTCAGTGAGAACAGTGGTACCTGTGGAGGACAGGGATGGGAAACAGCTTCTTCCACAGGGACAGACAGGATTCCATCGAGGCCAGTATATGGAGGTGATATCCAGGAAGACGGCAAGGACTGGAGAAGTTTTACCAAAGACTGGAAGGTGGGAAGCAGGGAGCAGTCAGGGTATTTGACAGTATTCTCCTCTTCTCTTTGCTTTGGGGCGTAACTCAAGTCGTGGCTGTGTCTCCATGGTTACAGATCCTGCTAAACAGCCCCCACCATCCTATTTGACTATTTAGCTCTTCCAACACCTCTGTAACAAGTTCCCCGTGTTAAACTCCCTCTGTTGAACTGCCTAGCAAGTGCTAACTTCCTGATTGGACCCTGACTAACACAGCCAGGCTGCGGATTATCTCTGGTTGGTTTTCAATCCCACAGCTGTACAGCGCAGGTGGTGCGCGCTCTCCTAGGTACCCTTGATTTAATTAATTTAACGTCCACCAAGAGAAGAAAATGAAAGGAAGGAGGGAACAGGAAGGTAAACTGTCAAAGATTGAGCACTGTCCTGGCTAAATCCAAATCCCTGCCCATTTTCCCTTGCACGTTGTGCAGCTGAGCCCCGCTGGAGAAAGAACACTACCACGCTGTCCAGTCTCACTTTACAGCCATGATCACCACCCTCAAGTGGGACTGCGGTACTGCCCAGCGGTCATCCTGCAGTTCCCTACACCATCCACTCTCCTCTCCTAGGTGACTGTTTTATCCCTGGTCCTCTCTACTCCGACCCCTAGCACCACCTCCTCTCCGCTGATGACCTTGCTTCCCGTTTCACTGAGAAATTAGAAGTATCCAGAAAAAATAAGCTTCCACCACCATACCTCCCCACCCACAATGTGCACCAAAGCATTCTGCCCCCCCACCCCCCAGCACCTGGGCGAGCGCTCCTGCAGCAGGCGCAAGCTGCGTCGTGTGCGTCACACTATTTCTTCCTGTCTACCTGGGAACACTGCTGCCAGGATTCTCCTCTCTTCTGTGTTATCGAGTTCCCCTTTCTATTGGGTCTTTCCCATCCACATAACGAACATACCATTATTTCTGTCATCAAAAAAATTCGCTCTTGATTACACTTCCCCCTCTGGTCACTACCCCACTTCTCTCTTCTCTTTCAGCCAACTCTCCAAGAGAGTTGTCCTTGCTCTCTCTCTTCCTGCTGCTCTTTCTCAGGGCCACTCCAGTGTGGCTTTTGCCTCCACCACTCCACCGAAACCGTTCTTGTCAAAGTCACCAGTGAGTTTGCATTGCTAAATCCAAAGGTCAGTTCTCAGGCTTCATCTTACCAGACCTCACCACAGCATCTGGCACAGCTGGTTCCTCGTCCTCCCCGCCTCTAAATGTTGGAGCACCCAGGATTCAGTCTTTGGATCCTTTCTCTTTGCTACCTACACTTCATCAAGTCTCGTGACTTTAAATTCCATCTACATTTCTCTTGGTACCCACATTTATACTTCCTGTCTGGATCTTTCCTCTGAGCTCCAAATTCCCATATCCAACTGCTCACTCAATATCTCTAGTTAGATGTCTAATAGGCATCTCAAATTGAATAAATCCAAAACTGACCTCCTAATGCTTCTCCCCTCAGTAAATGGCAACTCCATTCTGCCATTTATTTGCTCAGGCCAAAAACCTCGGATCATTCTTTCCCTTTAGATAGGGATAGGGAAATCCTATTGACTTAATCTGCAGAATATGTCCAGAAACTAACTGCTACAACCCTATCCATCCCCTGATCATCTCATGCAAAGACTATTTCAAAAGTCTATCTCATCTCCCTGCTTATGTCCTTATCCCCTGAGTTACAGCCACCCAAGCAACCCTTCTGATACATGGTCAAGTCACACCCCTCTTCAGCTGAAATTGTTACAGTGGTTACAAACTCCACCAAGTCTGCCCTCATCTTCCCCTCACTCATTGCGTTCCAGCTACACTGGCCTCTTTGCCTCCTTGACCACTCCAGGCATGCTTCTGCCTCGGGGGCTTTGCATTTGCAACTTTTCCGCATAGAATGCCTTACCCTCACATACCCTCCCTGCCTCCTTCCTATCATTCCTGAAACATTATGTTCTCAGAGTGGCCACCCTGACCACTGTATTGAAAATTGTATGCTCTCCTGATACTGTCTACGAGCCTTCCCTACTGCAAGTTTCTCCCCAACACTGATTTCCATCCAACACACAATTTTTACTAATTTATCTTTGTCTATTGTCTTTCTCTCCCCACTAAAGTATAAACTTCATCTGGCCACGAGATTTATCTGTTTTCTCACTGTTGTGTCCCCAGAGTCCGGCACGGTGCCTGCCGCATAGAAGGTAGTAAAGAACTATGGATGAATAAATGAATGAATAAAGACACAGAATCAAGCTCCCCTGAATTCTACCCTACCTCTGGACTTCTTATTATAGAAGCCAAAAGTGTCCTTATTGTCAGGTCAGACTGAATTGGGGTTTCTGTGTCCTTATACTTTACTGGAAGTCAACCTAACTGATGCCCATGTGATCTCATGTCATCCTCATGCCAGCTCTGAGAGTTAGGTATATTTTCTCCATTTTCCAGATGGGTATGGTGGATCCCAGAGAGATGAATGTACCTATCAGAGGCCACACAGCACAGCTAGTGTGTCCCAGAGCCCAAGAACTGACTAATGCCAAAGCCGTCAGTTCTTGACTGCAGCGTGACACGAAGACTACCCACCCTAGACATGACACCAGGGCCAGGGCCGAGCTGAGTCAGGAGCCACAGAAATGGAGGGCCTGGGGGATCGCCATGAATCTCCACAAAAGAAATGCTTGCTCCCTCAAAACCCTCAAATATCACAGGTCAAAATAATCATCTTGCTCACTTCCTGCATTTCACAATCTTTTTTGTTGTTGTTTGCACACATATATTGTCTGTCTCTCCCCTTAGACCCCTCTCCCTCCTATCTGTCCCCAGCGCCTAGCACAATGATGGGAGGAAAGAAGCGACTCAAGCACAATTCTGCTTAGTACCATTAATTCACGTCACAAATCCTAACTGAGCGCCTGCCTCATTCTAAGCACTGTCCTCACGATGCGTACAGTCTAGTAAGGTATTAAATGATCACATACATAAGTCACAGGGAAAAAATGAGATTGATGCCATAAAGGAAAAGTGTGGGGTGCTGGGTGTCCAAGAGGGCATCCAGGTCTGAAGGATGAAGGGGTAGTGGTCCTAGGAGAGGAGAGTGCCTCTGCGAGGGCCCTAAGAAGGAAATGAGCTTGACATCTTTGACAGACTGAAGGGTGGTGGGTATGTCTGACCTGCAGCTGACGTCTGTCTCACCTTGTCAGCAGTGGTCTGTGCTTCCCAGGCTCCGCCTATGCGGAGAAGAGGGAAGGGGGGACACCCTCCATGTTTACAGTTTAACAGCCTTCTACAAGGATGGGGCTGGGCGGTGGGGGGCAGGGAGAGTTGTACACAAGCCTGACCTGGACTACTGACGAAACCAACTCTTTCCTCAGTGTGTCTGTCTGTCTTCAGAAATCGTGAGCCTGGTGGCTTTTCCTTGGGCCACTGTAATTCAGAGAACTAGTCACTGCCGGTCATTCTGTCTGAGAGTTATGGGGATGGCTTCAGAACTGTACAATGGGGACCAAGGCAGGATTCCAGTAAGGAGGGTTTTGCAGATGTGACTGGTGTGGGCTTCACCTAGGAGGGCTGGGTGGGGCCAGCACAGCAGAGAGGGTTGGAGGCCACTGCACGCTGATGGCCGCCTCCCTCTTCACTGAAGCCCTCTCCAACTCCCAAGGAGCCCAGAGCCCAGCAGAGGAGGCAGGGGCACAGGGCTGGCATGCTGCTAGAAACCTGGCTGGCGGAAGGAGTTAAGAAGGCCGGGCTGATGGCCACAGAGACAGAGCGGTGTTTATCCAGGAAAAGAGGTCGTACGTAGGCAACGGAGGCCCCTGCCAGCTCCTCCCAGAAGGACTGGGCTATGGGAGCAAGCTAGAGAGGAAGCTGCTCCCTCGTGCTCTGGACGCCTCCGGACCAGAGGCCAAGACCCAGTGGCAGCCCAAAGGTGAGGCCTGCAATCTGGGCGCCCGACCGAGCCCGCATGGGCCCAGACTCCCAGGGAGACTGTTCCCAGGAACCGTGCACACACCAGGGTGCGGCGAGGGGGTGCGGCGAGCGCAAGGTGGCAGTCGCCTCCCAGAGCCCGCTGAGGGTGGCGTAGGATCAATGCTGCCTTTGTGCTCAGTGGCTTCCTAGGCAGAAAGGAGTGGAGAGTGGGAGGGGCGGCCCAGGCCTGTCCCGCCCCGCAGACTCTGGTTGCGGTGGGGCTAAGAGGCAGGCAGTGAGACCTTCAGGGCTGAAGGAGGGTGGGACTCTGTGTCCCGGGAGGGTGCATCTCCTTGGACTGGCCCTGGGTGCCCGTTGGGCAGCATCTAGGTGTGCAGTGAGTCTGCTTCTAGCCTGGAGCGACTCGGGAAGGCGGGAAGGCGAGGAGGCAAACGTGGTGGGGTGGTGGGGGTGGGGGGAGACTTGCAGGAGGATGCTGCGGCTGAAGGATGTCTCAGCCTGGAGAGGCTTGCGGTGGGACAGGGAGTAGCAACCTGGGCAAGGGGGGAAAGGGATCCCCAGGGCTCCAAAGCACACCTTGGAGGAGACCCCGAATCTAAGGAATGGGCAGGGGAGAGCTGGAGGTGGGTGAGCCGGCCAAGGGCCTCCGTGTCTCTTCAGGGTGAATGTGTATATGAAGGGGGTTAAGGACCTGGGTCCCTGTTTGTGACATCCACCTTTTGATAAGCAGGTGTTACTCTAGTCTCAGAATGCTAGGACTCTACTGGGTGTGTTGGGCTTTCTAACTCTAAAGTGGATGACATCTTTAGTACCAGAGTGTGTACTCTGAAGTCCCAAGGCCTGCATCTGAAAATGTGTCTAGCCCCCGGCTCCCTCCATTTCTCCCCGAGCCCCCAGACTTTGCCCTCCTTGGATTTTCCTGCTCAAATAGGGGCCCGTGCGCACCGTGGGCTCCGGGAGAGGTCGCAGCGGTGGACGGCCGGTGTTCTTTCCAGAGTCACCCACCTCGGACTCCTCTTCTCTCCTCGCCCAGCCAACTCCCCAGACCGCCACTGAGACCTTGCACTTGGAACCTTCCGGCCTCTCGGGACTCGCACTTTCATCACCCCCGTCCACCGCATGTGGCTGTTGGAGAAAGCGGGCTACAGGGTGGGGACCGCGGAACCCTGGGCCTGGTGGGCGCCCTGCAGCCTGTTCCCTAAGCGCTGCGTCCCGGGCCCTACCGCACGCGCCTGCCCCAACGTCCTCACCCCCGATCGCATCCCGCAATTCTTCATCCCACCTCGGCTCCCGGACCCCGGAGGCGCACAACCCCAACCTGCGCGCGAGGCAAGCGGGCGCGGCCTGCCGGCGGCCTGCTCGCTGCCGCACCTGGCGGGCCGCGAAGGCTGGGCCTTCCTGCCGGAAAGCCCGCACACGCGCCGGCGCGAGTCTCTGTTCCACTCGCCGCAGCCCGCCCCCGCCGAGAGGCTTCCCCCGGCACGGGACCGGCTGCACGGCTCCGCCCCGGACCTGCGCCTCTGCTGGGCCCCCGACAGCGACACGGCCTCCTCGCCGGAATCGTCGCCCTTCAGCTCGCCCCGGCCCGGCCCGGGCCAGGCCCGGCAGCCCAGGCCTCACTCGCTGTCGCCGGAGGAGGCGAGCTCGGCCGACACCAGCCCGCACGCTCCGCGCCGCGCGGAGCCGCCCCCGCCGCCGCTCTTCCACCTGGACTTCTTGTGCCGCCAGCTGCGGCCGACCAAGGAGAGCGTGCTGCGCCTCGGGCCCCGCGGCGGGCAGCTGCGGCTCTCGGCCGAGTACCAGGCCGGGCCCGGGCAGCTGCGGCTGCGCCTCGTCAGCGCCGAGGGTCTGCCCCGCTCGCGAGCCGGCCCCGGGAGCGGGAGCGGCAGCGGCTGCTTCGTGGTGCTGGGGCTGCGGCCGCGCGTCCGGCCGCGGGGCCAGCGGAGCCGCGTGGTCCGATGCAGCGCCAACCCCATCTTCAACGAGGACTTCTTCTTCGACGGGCTCGGCCCGCCAGACCTGGCCGCCCGCAGTCTGAGGGCCAAGGTGCTGGAAAGGGGCGCAGGGTTGCGCAGGGACGTGCTGCTGGGGGAGTGCGAGACGCCCCTTATTTCCCTACTGCCCCCCTTGGGTGGAGGCCTAGGTCCAGGGGCCTCCTTGGCACCTGCGCATTTCAGCCTGTAGACTGAGACCATCTCTTCCACCGGATAGGCAGGTCTCATTCCTTCCATCTGCCTGGCACGTATTTATTTTTTGCTAATAAAAGCTCTGCTTGTCTCTAGTGATGTATCTCCACTTTTTGCACCTTACAAACTCTCAGGTCTGCAGCCCACCCCCTCCCTCTGCCCTGGAGTACAGGTATGGAAGGAGCTCATTCAGATGGTCTGAGTTGGAGCCGACCTGAAGTAGTTGTTCTCAAACTTGAAAGAGCATCAGAATAACCAGACATCAGAAAGCCTGGGGTAGCTTGTTAAACATGCAGAGTCCTGGGCTCCATTACCCAAGAGACTCTGCCGCTAGTTTCAGTAGGTATCAACTGGGGAGGACCTAGGGTCCCTGTCCAACAAGGCCCCCACCCTTTTAGGGGGCCCTCCAATCCCTGAATCACTCCAGAAGTTCTGTGACTAAAACCGACCTTCTCCCGAGGGCTCCTTGGAGCTACACAGGGGAAATCAAAGCTCCCTTACCCACCCACCTCCCTACACAGCCACATCTGTCCTGAAGAACAGCAAAATGTCTGTGTCTTGGGAGTGCCTTTAGGTGTCCTCTCTCTTGCCTGTCCCTTCCACACCTGTGCCACCCTGGGGGACAAGCCAGAGCCCAAAGCCAGAGCAGCACTTGGGTGCTGAATGACCAAGATATGATGTCCCAGGAATTGAAATCCTGGGTGAGGAGGGGGTCCTACAGGAATGTGAGAGCCCAGAAAAGGGCACCCCAGTGAGCCAGGGGAGGGTGTGGAAGGTGGATGAATGAATGTAGGTCAGATTGTGTTTACCTCCTACCTGAATGTCTCTGACGTCAGCAGTGACCTTCTTCTTTCTTTCCACCTTCCTTGGAGCTGGTTCCTCTTGGCTCAGGCCAGACTTGGAGGAGGGTAGGAGGGAAGGAGGGAGGCACTGGGCCAACTCCTTTTGCCCTTTCCCTTGGGCCCTTTCTCATTCTCCACAGCGCCCTGATCCAGGGCAGAGCCTGCTGGATCCTGATACACCTCCGCGTGTGTAAAGCTAATACAACTCACACATCTCTCCATTCAAACAGCTCCCTAGTTCCTTCTGCTTCCCGCGGTTAGATTCTTCCACCCTAGCCCTAGGCCACCTAGGCCAGGGACATGGCTTGCTCCAGGTGTCCACCAGGTGGTAGCATTGACCAACAAGATTATCGCCAGGCAAAAAACTACTGTTCCAACAACTTAAGAGTCATTTATTCCTCCCAGCAACCCCCATGAGAGCTAAGTACTATTGGGTTCAGTGTGACTTGGACTTACCTAGTGAGGAGTAGAATCAGGATTCCAACCCAGAGAGTCTGGCTCCAGAGTCTGGGCTCTTATTCACTTCACTATAATATCCCTCAATGCCAGCTGCTGCCTCCCCATCAGGTCACTCTGAAAGGGGTCTCCTCCTTCCAACCATTTCAGTCTATGAAGGCCACTCCTCAATCTAATGCTATCTCTAGTACTGTTCTCTACTTCAGCCCCAAATCTTCCTGCAACCACCATTTGAAAATAACTGGAGAGAAATGTTGAGGTCATTTAACCTTTGTTCATGCATTTCTCCAATAAACACTGGAGGAGGGCCTGCGAGACAACAGGCATAGGCTACAGCAGTGGTCCAATCAGATGTGGGGATCAGACAAGACACAAAATAAATAAGTTAAATGTAAAAAAATGTAACTAGGTGATATGTTGTAGAGAAAAATGAAGCAAAAATGGGGCATAGGAGAGTCAGATAAAGAGAAGAAAGGAAGGTTATAGGAATGGAGGTAGGGAGGAGGAAGGGACCAAGTTCTTTGGACCAGGTCCTGTATTTTACCTGGGTTACTTACCCCAGCTAATTGCCACACGCACTCAGTGAGGGAGATGTATACCCATTTTACTGAGGAGCTAGATCAGAGAAGGGAAGTAAACTTACCTGGGGGATCAGCCTGGCAGCAGGGACAGTTGAGGACTGTAGCTCCACCCAGACCCTCACTGCCCCTGCCACTCACAGGAGGCTGTGAGGTAGTAATCAAGTCCACCCTATTAAGGAGCATTTCACCCAGAATTCATAGCTGTGAACTGTCCCCTGTGATGGGGGCCACAGTGTTCCTGGAGGGACTTCCTGGCTAGCTAACGCCACAGATACCACCTGGGGCAGATAAGGGCCTAAGAACACCTCCTGCGCACCGACTGCTCTGGCCGCCAAGCACAAGCACTTTCACAAACACGAGTCGGACCCGTTTGTAACTGAGGACTAATAAGTGGCAGAACACATTCTTATCCAAGCCTTTTGGTTCCAAAATTCAGAGCTCCTGCTTTTCAACCCTTCTTGAAGTTCAGGGCCAGGAGCTGGGGTCAAACTCCAGCTGTTTCCTCCACCCACAGTGGCCTTTGTGACAGGAAGGGGGAGGGGTGGAAGCCGTAAGATCTATAGATGTTAATAGAGAGAGGGTTGTTCTTTTTAATGGATGAGGGAGAAGGGGGTGCTGCTCCCTCCCTGAGTCACTCCAGGAGGTTGAGGTCTCCCCAGGCAGGGACCTCCTAGAGAGGACCCAAAGAAAGCTGGTCTCTAATCATGAGCTCAGGCTTCCCAGAGGGGGTGGCCTTCAAAGGGTGGCACTGGGGTGGTAGGGCATGCAGGTTGTCCAAGACCCACATACATTTCCCCTTCACAACCCCAGGCCCTCCCTAGAAGGACAGGCTTGTACTGAGCTTTAAGTGGTTTCTGTGGTTTAGGGGTGGGGAGGAAGGGAAAGGGAAGTTGGTGACTGCTCCCCAGTTCCAAGCCACCGCCACCACCCTCCACCCCCTCCAGGCTGCTTGCCCCCTGCTTTGAGATGCCCCAGCCTGATAAAGGAGCTTGGGCACGTGGGGGGTAAAATGATTCTCTTGATCCCTATCAGCCTCCTCCTTGCATAAGAATATAAAAATGTATTTGAAAAGGAAACACCCTGCTTTGAAAGGACTGATTCATCCAGAAAAGGGGCTGTGATTGGAGCAGAAGGGAGAAAGGTTAGGCAGGAGGGGGAACTTCCCAAAAGGATGACCAAGATACCTTCTTGCCCTGGGGAGAAAGAACTGCAGTCATCCATGCTTAGGGAAGAAAAAGGGTAGAGATGTGAGAATATCTAAGAAGCATGTGACTCACCTAGACCTAGAGGCCAGGACCCTGTCTTCCAACCCCCTGCCCCACCCCCTCACTTCCTCCTCATCCCACACAGTGTACAAAGTGGCCCAGCTGGGAGAGGCAGCCATACCTGTGGTATCTGGGGCAGACAGGGCTGCCTGGCATGGTGCCACGGCCAAGTGCCCATTCCCAGGCACTCTGCATGGTCTCACTCTGTGTCCATGATCGGGAGGTCAGGAAGGGCCTGGGACCCAGAGGAAGAGGGGCTTAAGGAGGAGAAGAGACAGAGAAAGAAGAGCTGGAGAGGACAGAGAACAGAAGAGCTACAGACAGGGAAAGGCTCAGGGAGAGACAGAGAATATTGAGTGGAAGAAAATCCAGACACCAGAGGGAAGGGGGAGCAGGGCGTCATGGCCCAACACCTTGTCCCTCTGCCTTCTGCCAGCTCTACTCCTCTGCCAGAGAGTGCTGGGTGGGGTGGTATTTTGGAGAGCTTTGCTTCTTATATCAAGCCTGCCTAAGGACAGAGCCCCAAAACAGACCAACATCCTGTTCTGTGCAGGGAAGTGCACAGAGATGTGGGGGCCATGCATTTACCAAACAGACACAGGGATAGTCAGAGGCTCAGACAGACAAACACACACCCTGCTCTCCATACAAGACGGTCCCCAAAAGTTTCCACTCCACTCTTCCTTACTTCCCACCTCCTTTGTCAACCATTTGGGGAGTTGGAAACTCCTCCTCTACTTCTAACCTTTGTCCCTCAAGCTTGCAGCCATTGGGAGACTCTGGGAGCTACCCAGGAACAGAGGTGCTGATGGCAGCAGAGTGTGAAGCTCCAGGGCCTGGCAGGAGTAGACGATAGCAAGATGGGAGGGCCCAGAGGGAAGGGACAGCTGCCTGCCCTCTCCACGCCATGTGCCACGTGCACCAGGTGGGGGGGAGTGGGAAGGTCACGAGGCTGTGGCGTGGCCGGCTTTTGCTCTGCTGTTTACCAGCTGGGAGGGAAAGCAGGAGGAGGTGCCAGGGAGCCTCCCCACTGCAGGCTGGCCCCTAGCCAGCTGGCCTGTTGGGCAACGAGGAGAGCCAGGCCCAGCTAATCAAACTCTGGGCCAAGGCTGTGCAGGAGAGAAGTGGCATCCAGGACCTGCTGAAGCCTCATCCTGCAGCCCTCCCCTCCACAAAGCCCTTCTTCAGTGCAGGCGCCAGTGTGGGCCCACTCACCCTGGGGAATCTTCTTCTCCCCAACTAGTGAAGTATAGCCCCTCTCTTCCCTACTCCCCTCGCATTGTTCCTCTGCCTCCACAGATTCTCCCAGGCCTGCCTCCAGGCCCCAATAGATCAGGAGGATGTGGAGGCATCAAGGAGTCTGGGAATTCTAGGCAAGGGCAGTGAGGGAATGGGGCTAAGCAGGCAGAGGCCTCAAGGAACCAAGGGACCACTGGGATGTCTGATCACATCCTGGAGAAGAGGCACAATCCCCCCCAGATAAGCCTACCTCTCCCTCCCATCTCCCTATCTCCTGTCATCGGTCAGGGAGAAAGCATGTGATTTTGAAGTCCCAAAGACCCGGGTTCAAATCACAGCTCAACCACTTACTGTCCTTTTGCAAGTGTGTTAAATCATTAATACCTTTGAGCATCATTTAGCTTATGGGTAAATCTGGAGTAATTATGTTTGCCTCCTGGTGGGTATTGTGAGGAATGAAGAAAATAATGAATTTACATAAAGTGCATGGCAAAGGGCCAAGCACACAGTAGGTGATCAGCAAATGCTAGTCCCCTTCCCTTCCCTTCACATGTCCTGTTGCTCCTCGAGGCTCCAAAGTCTATTCCTTTGGTCCCTCCTCTTGTCCCCTCTTGGTGCCAGGACGCTCTGCCAGCCACTCCTTTCCCCTGCCTGCTGACGGGCCAGGTGCTCCCTGCCTCCGCCCTCCCCCCTCCCCTGGGCCCTGCTCCCTGCCCTCCTGGGCAGCCAGGGCAGCAAGGACGGCACCCAGGGAGTTGCCCCATGGACAAGGCCCCACAGAGACACCACCGAGCCACGAGGGGTAAGAGGCCCTACACCCTGCAGGCAGGTGGAAGGGGCTGCCAGGAGGTTCAGAGGAGAGGGAGAGATGGGACTGGTCAAGAAGTAAAGAGGGGAGGAGGAACAAGAGAAGAAAGAAGGAGAGAGATGGACTGTCAGAACAACACAGGCAGGTAAGACAGGACAAGAATTGACAGAGGCAGAAGGAGGGGCTGGGGACGTGACAGAGGAGAAATGGGAAATACACGGAGGGAAAAGAAAGGGCCAAGTGAGGAAGGAGGGGACAAGTGGGGTGGGCGGAGGAGACAGGGGCACAGGCAGGGAAGCTAGATCACGAGAAGGATTAGAATGTGGGCAGGCCCTTCCAAATGTCAGTGGCCCCTGGGAGCAGTGGGGACACTGCTGTACAGGTTCAGCTGTCTGAGATCGGGGATCAGTGGCTGGAAAAGTGGCCACTACAATTCTGTTCATTCACCAGAGGAGAAACCTGTCCTACCTGTGAGGATAACAGACAAGGCTAGGGAAAAAAGTTGCCCATGCCCACTGGCCCAGGGGCCTGTGGTTTCATTTCTGCAGAGAATGTGGGGTACTGAGCCCAGGGAGGTAGGGGACAGAGAGTCAGGCAGTCTCTGGCCCCACCAGTGGTCTAACTTAGAGACCCTCTTAGAGCAGATTCCATGGCCACATGCTTGGTCAGCTATGAGCACTGAGGGGAAACTGTGAGTGCCAGGCTGCCAAGCTCTGGGGCCCCCTGGTGGAAGAAGAACGCCACTGCCAGGCATGCAAGGGGGCACCCCCCACCCCAGGACTGCTCTGAGGTGCAAGGCTGAAGGCCAGAGAGCAATGCCAAGGTGCCACGTCAGAGAGGAAGCTGGGTGGGGCTAGGCAGGATCAGCGGGGTAGGCGGGAGGGGCCGGATGGAACCACTCCCACCCCCAACCCAGCAGGGGCCAGGCCTTCAAGTCCACTCAGCCCAGTGGAGGAAGCCTACCAGAGGGACAGCGTGGGGACTGGGGGAGGGAGGTGTCCGGGATGGTACCACAGAAGGAAAAAGATAACAGAAGAGCACATTCAGAGGTTAGGGGAACTATGGGGGGCATAAGGCAGGTCTGTAGGGTTTTCTGGGACAAAAGAGTGGCCCTGTACCATGTGAGGAGCTGTTGTGCGAATGTAGCAAATGGACCAGGTCTGGGGTCGGGGAGGGCCTTCAGGGGCTCCCTTGGTGGGTATTTAATAAATGCTAACCACATGAATGAACAACCTTCAGTGATGCTCTAGCTAAGGCTTTCCCCTCAGCAGCTGCCCCTCTGGAGATCTGTGCCTCCCTACTCACCCCACATCAACCTACCTGTGTTCCCTGCCACCCATCTGCTCTCCACCCAGACAGGTGCCACAGAGCAGGTGGGAAGGGAGTCCTTCCTCCTGGTGCAGCCTGGTGTGTGGAGGAGCCAGGGGCCTGGGGAAGGCAGATCGAGCTCTGTGCTTGCAGCTCCCCTGTCCTCTTCCTCCAAACATCCTTACCAACCTACTCTCAACCCCCAGACCTCTGGGATTCCCGGGTGCTTTCGGACACAAATTAACACCCAAGACACTAAATGCCCATGGAGATTTAACTCTGGCTGCAGAATATTGATTGAGTACCTCTAATGGGCCACGCCAATGGAGGGCTCTGGGAAGAAAAGGTGAATGAGGCAGACACAGTCCCTGCCTCACCATTGGGCTTACCATCTAGCAGAAAAGCCCCGGTTCATGGGTAATGACACAATTCTATCAGTTAGCTGATGCAGTGAGTGCCAGGAAATCAACTGCAAGATGCTGAATATATAAACACCAGGGCAGGGAGAAGGGCACGTACAGCTTCTCCAAGAAGGAGGCAGAATGGGAGACTTGAGGGATGAGGAGAAGCTGGCTAGACTGCGGGGGCATGAGAGAAGGGCATTCCGGGCAGAAGGGATAGCTTGGGCAGTCCCAGAGCTGGTGAGGAGCCTGGTACTCCTGAGGATGGGGAAGAGGGCCAGTATAACTGAAAGGCAGAGAAAGAAGAAGAGGAGGTGCTGTGGAGGATGGTCCCACCTTCTCCTCATATACCAGGTTCCACTGGGAAGGAATAGGGTGGGGATGGGGACCTGTGAGTCGGGGGAGTGTCTCTTGGTTCCTGTGGTCTTAAACTGCTGGCCCTGACCCCTCTCTTCCCTTCGCAGTGGTCTTCTGCTGGCTGCAAAGAAGACCCACACCTGTGAGTAGAGGATTGGGGCAAGGACTGGTGCTGGGGTGTGGAGAGATGGCACAGAATCCAGCAAGGGCTGTGGGAGGTTCTCGTAAAGGTATGTAGATGGTGCAGAGGTGGCCCAGCCTGAAGAGAGGCGGAGCCCAGGAAAGCAGGGAAGATGAGGAGATGAGGAAAGGAGAGGGAGAGGTGAAGAAACCTCAAGATCAGGGCAATGGGAGGAGATAAGGAAGAAGCCTGAAGAGAGGGAACATTGCAAAGAAACTAGGGGACCAATTAAAAGGGAGCTGCGGGAAAAGACAGGAGAGTTGCTGGACAGAGACATGGGAGATGGAAAGAGCTATGGCAGGGAGGCAGGGAGGCTGCACCAGGCTTTGTGGCAGCGGAGCCAAGTCTGTGTTCGTCTCTGTGGTCAACACACACTGAGGTGTGAACAAACCTGGAGAGTAGGAAAGCCTTCATCTCTGTAGAAAACACAGCCGAAAGGGACACCCTGGGTCCTAGGGTCCTGGAAGACTGAGGCTACAGCATGTAAGGAGGGGTTAGGGCTCGGGAAGGACTTCTCACTGGTTACTAGGGAATAAGCAGCACCTTCTCTAGGAACCCCTCAATGCCTCAGATCTGCCCTCCTGGTTTGTGGGAGAAGCTACTCCCCCAGAAAATGCACCCACTCCACCTCAGCCCCAGAGCTTATATTCCATCAGAGCCATGCGCACCCTAATAGCCGGAGGACACTCAGGGGGAACCCCCATGAGCAGGGGTCCCTGATTTGATGAGGACAACTCTGGGGCAGGAGACATTACCTCTCTGGCCCTCCCTGGAATGACCCACCAGTTTCTCCCGAGGGCTCACTCTCACGGCTTCTGCTGCCAGAATTGCCTGGAACCTCCCTGTTTCAGGCGGAGGAACCATGGAGGGCAGCAGCAGCGCTCTCTGGCTCAGTTGGACAGACAGGGGCTGGGGGCCATCCAGGATGCTACATCCTCCTGGGTGGGGGCTTGCTTTGCTCAGCACAATCCTGATCGGTGCCTCGCCTGCCCCTAGCCACAGGGCCCCACGGAAATGCTGAGCAGGGCCCTGGGAGGAAAACGGGTCAAGGACTGACGTGTGAGCTGGGGGAGGAGAGCTAGGGACCATATGTGGGTGGGGGCTGAAGGGGGAGTTTCAAAGCAGCTAGAACTAGAAGAGGCTAAACTCCATTCCTGCCCTTAACCCCTTACCACAGAAACCTCGGCAAGAGCCACACACCCTTATGCCCTTCCCAACCCACTGGCCCTGTGCACCCCTCACCCCATGAGTGTCTTCCTGAAAACCCAGGCTGGCAGCCCTTCACCAATCCACTGCCCAGATCCTGAAAGCTGAGGAAGGCCAGCAGGGAAAGGCCTGTACCAGGCTGAGGAGCTACTGGAGTTCCGGCAAGATCAGAGACCTCTTGAGAGACTGGACCCAGAGAAGCCAGGAAAAGTTAACACCTCCCCCAGGCACAGAGGCCCTGAAAAAGGGGCTCCAAACTGAGACAACCCCAAGAAGGGAGAAACTCAGGAGGGACCACCAGACCAAGAGAGGGTCTGATTACTAAGGGGCCCTGAAAAGGGAACCCCCCAGGCTGAGGTACCCCATAGAGCAGATACGAGGCTGAGAGGGCCTCTAAAATTGATTGGCCCCTCAGAAAGACCCCCAGGCCACAAGGAGCCCTCCCAAGTGGAGACACCTTCAAGAGCAGACTTGAACCAGAGAACCATACCATTTCTCAAGTGGGATCTGGGGCCAAACTGCCTGAGTTTGAACCGTGACATTACCACTTACTAGCTGTGTGACCTTGGGCAAGTTACTTAACCTCTCTGTGTCTCATTTTCCTCATCTTTGAAATGGGGATAATGGTACCTGCCTCATAAAGTATCTTATAAGGATTAGATAATCCACACAAAACATTAAAACCATTTCTGGCACATAGTAAATATCACCATCATCATCATCGTTCTAACTTCAACAGTTTTGCTCCTAAGGCAATTTCTGACGGACTAAGCCTTCTTACAGATCGTGGGCATTTGTCTGATTATTTCTGCTATTGTTATAAGTTACTCCCTAGCCCAGGGCATACATCGTGTCTGTAGGGAGGCCATGAGCATGGTGGGTGGTGGTGCAGCCTCCAGACTGCGCCTCAGTGGGTATGGCTGTTGGCAGTCCACAGGGTCTCAGGTGGGACATGCCACTACCCCGGGCAGACATCCTGTGACTTACCTCTAGAAACATCCCTGTCCCTGGAGTCACCTGGCAAAGAGGGTCAGGCTTGGGGGTCCTCAAAGGGAGGGGGAGTAGAAAACCGGCCCCAGGCTCATGTTAGCTCCATTCTGGCTCCCCAGCCAGAGCTACCCTGTCAGGTGGAAACAGCTTTTACTGCGTGTGGCTGTCGCATGTGGTTTTGGAATTTTCCAACGCCCCCTGTGATTGGCTGCCCCGCCCCTCACACCCTGCTCCAGGCTCAGATTGGCCACATGGGGCGCCTGTCATCCTACCCGCTGCACCCCAGGGAGGGGTGGGGGGTGGCAGGGTGGGGGGGGGTTGTCACTCGGCCACCTGTGTGGTGCTAGCTTAAACCCCCCTGCCCAGAAGCATTGGGGGAGAGCTGGGTGCAGAGCAACGAGCACAGGCTCTGCTGAGAGGCCTCGCCCCCAGCCCTGCTGCCAGCTGCGCCCCATCTCTGGACCACCCCCTGCTGAGAAGGACAGTGAGCCAAGGTGGCAAAGCCCGCAGTTCAGCCATGAGAAGTAAGTGAATGGGGCTACCTGGGAGCGGGGAAAGCCTGGATTCCACAGTCATCCTCAGGCCTTCAGGAAAGAAGGGGTGTCTTGGGAACAAAGTGAGCAAAGTTGAGTGCTCTCCCCGGGTGTGTTCTGGTCAAGGCCAAGGTCTGCTGGGAGATGGGTAGAGTAGCTGAAGAGTCTGGTTCCCCAGGCAGTTCTCTCAGGGCAGCAATAGTAAAGGGACTTCTCTGTCAAGAGTGCTGGAAAGGATCTTCAAGAGTACCTGAGGTGCGCTGCCCCCTCATTTTAGAGAGAGACAGACCCAGAGAGGCCAAGAACTTACTCCAGATCACACAGCTGTAGTAGATGGAGGCTGATGACTAACAGGCCTCCGGAATGCACTCCCCCGGCTCCCAGTGTGGTGTTGCTCTCTGTGCCTTCAACCTGCCTGGGAGTGGGGTGGAAAGGAGGCCAGAGGAGCTGCTGTGCCCTGGAGCAGCCAGACGGAGACAGTCAGGTGAGGTCAGCAGGCAGAGGGGGTCAGAACCCCAGCATCCAGGCCTCAAAGCCATCATGTTTTCTGCCTGGACCAGGGACAAGAGGACCAAGCAGAATCCAGCCAGGGTGCCATGAGTGTGTGTGTCCCCAGATTCAGTCACCTATTTGATGAGGAGGATCAGACAGTGGAGATGGAAGCAGAAAGCTTTCAGCTTCACCCCCTCCCTGGCTTGGAGCCATGGGCCAACCCCATGATATCAGCTGCTGGGCAGATATCTTGCGTCCCTGTGCCTTCTAGCAGAGCAAGGGTGGGTGAATCTACCAGCCCCCATGTTCAGGCAAGAGAAGCCAGAGAGCTTCTCAGAGCACTGGGCGAAGGAGAAAAAGGGAAGCCCTATGCCTCTGTGAACTAAACCCTGAGGCAGCCCTAGCCTCAACCTGGGGTCTTCCCACAAGACACAGAAGCAAGGCCATCTTGGGACCTGGAAAGACCCATGGGCTAAGAGTCTGAAGAGCAGATTCTGCTGCCACCTCTGTCACTGACTAGCCATATAGTCTTAGGCAAGTCACTGGGCCATGGTCTCCTCATCTGCAAGACAGGGGAGCTGAGTTTAAAAACAAAATCAATTTTGAAGAGGCTCCCAATTCTGAGGGCCCAGCATCAGCACCTGGTCCCTGAGTTAGGCACCCCAAGGGTAGTGAAGGATACTCGGCTTCCCCAGAGGGTAGACAGAGAGGAGGAAAGCAAAGGGAAGAGCTCCGCGTTCACACTTGGGATGGGGACTCCAGGACAGGTGTATGAGCTGGGGTGGGCCAGGAGGGTCGAGGAGAGGAGCCAAAAACTTCCACAGGAAGAAAGACCCCTTGGAGCATCAGTTTCCCTTCTAGCTTCTTCCCACTAGCAGCAAAGGTTAGCAGACCTGTTTTCCCAGAAATAGTCTCAAATCAGCAAATCCACCCTAGGAACCAATGACTGGGTATGCTTCAGTGTCTGGCAGGAGGGCAGGAGTCCCCAGGACTGGGTGGGAGAGACCGGGGTACCTCTAAATGATACCCCTGTTCAGCTCCATCCAGGCTGGCAGGAAGGGGGTCTCTGTGCCACTGGTCCTTCTCACTTGGACATGTCCAGGTATCTCATAGCCCCATCTTATCTGACTGTCTCCCCATGAGTGTCAGCCACCACCATGCTCTTGGATGACAGCTGGGGCAAGTTGGAGCACTGGGGACTTGGGATTGTGATGCAGCCAAAGACCAAGGAGCAGAAACAGACTGAGAAATAAAGAGAGACACAGAGGCCCAACTCGAAGGACAGAGATTAATGTAATTAATGTAACACACGAGAAAGAGCAATATCCTAATGGAGATCTAAATGGAGAAAAATGAGGAGAGCCAAAACCCTGCGGTGTGAAGCCTGAAACAACCAGAGTGCAGAAGACAGACAGCACAGCCTCAGGGAGAGATGCAGCAGACAGCATGCCCACAGGAGAGGGGAGACACTGAGTACCGATGGGGTCTAGGAAGGTGGAAAGTAAGAGGCATGGACTTTATGGACTTTATGGAGTTTTTGGAGGGATGGTACAGGCTTCCTGCTCCTAAGTAGAAAGGAAATGTCCGTGAGCCAAAAAGTCCCCAGCCAGCCAGGAGGGTGGCCCAGTCATCTCACTCAAGCCATGGCCATCGTGGAGCCAATAGGCATAAGGCCCTGGTGTTAGGCCTGGATGAGAGGTGGGAGGATGAGGCGTACAGGTGCCTACCTGTCTTCACAGTGCCTGATCTTTCTCAGGTCTGGTCATGCTACTGAGGAACATGGGCCAAAAAGATGTCCACTCCCCAGGGTGTCACAAATGTCCCCCTGAGCACCAGCACCACCTGAGGACTTTACGAAGGGCCCCTCCTTTCTTGCATCACTCCTGCACCTTCCCCTTTTCCTCTCTTCCCATTCCTGACAAGGATCCCAAACATCCCCCTCCAACCCACCCCCAGCCCAGGGCTCCCCAGCCTGTCCCATCACAATGAGACTTGGGTATTGGCATGGCCGCTCCTCCCAAGTGCTCCCTCCCCCTGCCCTGCCTCTGTGCCCCTGACTCAAACAGAGAACAGGGACTTTCCCCTGAGGCAGAGCTCTCCAAGAAAGACAGCCCTGGGGTCTCCTCCTGTCCTCCATGGCTAGTCCACTCCTTCTGCTGCTGCGATGCTGCCCCTTCCTGGGACTTTGGACTCAGAAAGGACAGAGATGTATTTTGGGGGAGGGATGGTAACAGGGCAGGGCGTCGGGGCCAAAGCCAGGGTCTTTTGAGTCCTCGTGGCCTCCAGTAGCAGCGGGGCCTCTGGAACGGAGATGTAGCCCTGGAGGCAGGGGAAGGGGCTGAGTGTGACTGTGGGCTCCCACTCCTCAGACCTTCCCCCTGGTGATTCATCCCCTCCCCCATTCACTGGTTGTTTTCACTCAGTTTTTTGGTTTCCCCTCCTTTCTCCTGTCCCAGACTGCGGGGGTGGCGGGGGCACAAGGAGGGGGTTTCAGGTGGCTGGCTGTCTTTCGTGGCTTTTCAAAACCCCAGACTCTCCCTCGCCCACCTGAGTTTTAGCTTCGCTATTTTCTCAGCCCTGGGATCTGGGCGTATCAGCAGAAAGTTCTCGCTATGGCTGGGAGGAGTGCTCACCAGGTAGAACTGCTTTCCTCCTGATCCCCACCCAACCCTCCCCCTCCTTCTCCCCTGTGGTGGTACCCACCACCCGTGGTTTCCAGCTTTGCAGAAGCTGCGGGAACTGAGAGCTGAGAAAGGAGGGAGGCTGGCGACAGGCTGGGGCACACAGTGGACCAACTGTGGTCTCCGTGGGGAAAGGGACTGAGAGTTTGGGCCGCAGGGAGAGGGGTGGGCGCCTAAGCTAAGAAAAGAGACACGTTCATTCATTTCTGCAGAGAGATCTACTGAGATGTATGAAACCCAGTCCACACCCCAAAGGAGCTGTGGTCTTCAGAGGAGTCCCAGATCAGGAGCTCCGCTGGGATGGGCAAGCTGTTCCACCTGGACCTCAGAAGCCTGCCCCTGAGAAATGGGCAAAGGCAGAAGGAGGCTGGCACCAGAGGAAGAGCTAGGACAGAGGGAATGTTGTCTCTGGATCTTTACCCTAGGCATGAGTTCTGGCCTTGGTCCATGGGTGTCCTCCCTGAATTCCATTCCTAGCCCACCCCCTTACTTCACGCTTTCCCCTGTAGCCAGTAAGCAACCTATCCCCTATCCCATTCTCCTCAGTGCATTTGGGCAGCTCATCCTTGTAAGGTATATGGCTAAGTTGTTGAGGACACTGGCTCTCAAGTTAGAGAGACGAGGCTTCAAATGCCAGATCTGCCACTTCTGGCTATGTAACCTTAGTCAAGCCATTAACTCTCTCCTAGACTCAGTTTTCTCATCTGTAAGATGGGGACAATACAAGTAATACCTACTTCATAGGGTTGTTGTGATCATTAAGTGAAAAATGTATACAAAACCTGGCACAGAGCTACAATTCAGCCAGCTCTTATACCTGTGGTTATTACTCCTCTTTAAGCAACCTCCACTGGAGAAAAGGATACAGAGAAGGGAGGGAGCGCCCAGCTCCAGACTGATAGAGCACAAAGAGATGAGGACCCCCAGGTTCCTCTGTCTGCACCCATTCTCCACCAGGCCGGGGGTGGTTCTGGGGTTTGAGGAAAGAGATCCCCCAGGGTGGCAGCCCCCACTTTTTGTCTACCACTTCCTCTCTGTGGCATAGGGCACCTGGACGGGGCCCAGTGCTGGCTTCGTAGGGTGGCACAGGACCAGCTCTGGATGTACTCAAAGAGCGTTATCAGTGAATCTCGCAGCTGTGAAAAGGGTGAGATTAGAGGAGGTTGGAGGGAGGGGAGCGCAGACTACTTTGTCTCTACCCGTGTTTCCCCAAGGAGGATGTGCCCATAGGAAGTTCCCTGGTGATCCCTCAATGTCCGCAGCAATCCCAGAGAGATTCATTTTATTTTCCTAGTACTGCATCAGAATGACGTTGTTAGAGGTCACACTGGATGACGGAGAAGATACCAGAATGATCTAGGGAAGAGACCACCAACACCACCCTCATCCCCCAGTGGGAGCAGCCTACCACAAAATCAGGAAGAGGGAGGAAGCTCTTGCTACTCAAAAGTGTAGGCTAAGGCCCAGGAAGCTAGGGCACCAACCAGGAGCTTGTTTGAACGCAGAATCTGGGTCCCCACTCAGACCTCCCACGTCAGGACCTGCACTTGAACAAGATCCCTAGGTAATCTTGTCTGAGACAAAAAGGGCTAGAGTCATCCAGGCACTAGATGATTTTAGGAGATAACGAGCATGTGTGGGCATTCCTCTCTCCTTGGAATGAGAGGGTTTCCTTTGATGGGTCCTGGGAGACAGTGACGGGGAGACACGCAGATCTTCCCAAAGCAGCAGTGTGAGCAGGGTGCAGACAGAGGGAGGGCCGCTGTGGGAGTCGTGCTGCAGGGCTTGCCTAGAAGTTCCTGACCTTTGCTTGATTCTAGTTCCTGGCACTGTCAGGCGTTTAGATGGCAAGTTCCTGGCAGGTCAGGCTCCCAGGCAACAGTTTGAGTAATCCTGTGATTACTCAGCACCCCCCCTCCCCAATCTGGGTTCCCAGCACCTGCAGCTTCAGGGCAGTGGCTCAGGGGTAGGTTTAGAAGGTGAGGTATCCGAGGTGTTTTTCAATTCCTACTGCCCCCACTGCCACCTCTGCCAGTCCCCTTCCCGTCCTCTGCCCTCCCTTCCCCTCCTCCACGGTCACACTCATGCACACTGGGACTTTCTCTTTGAGGTTTTGGGTAAATGGCATCAAAGGGGACACCAGTGGCAGTGGAAGGAGGGAGGAGAAGGATGAAAGGCCTGCCAGCGCTGACAGGACCAGGACATGAGTGATTCTCTGTGTTCCTCTGGCCATCTCTCCATCTCTGGGTCTAAGTCTCAGTTAACCTGACCCTCTGGCTTGGACCCTCTGACTCTGCGTCTGTCTCATTGGGTACCTTTGTCTTGGACTACAGTTGGGGATATGGGGGAGTGGCTGGCCTGGTGGCTGGGGTCCTAACTCAGACATCCCCCAAACATGGTATTGTGAGGGGGGCCTGTGGCTGGCCACACTGTCCCATGAGAAGGGTAAGGTCTTGGTGACACTGTTGTGAGGTTCCTGGCACCAAGACCAGCAGCAGGTCAGGCGTGGGGCAGGGGGATGTGTCTGGGTCACCAGTGTGGTCAGCACACACACGCACACGGATGTGGCTCTGGGAGAAGGGAACAGGCAGGGAGGCCTGTGGTTGACGGCGGGGCTGGAGCCTGAGTTCCCACTGTGGCTTGGCCTAATCTCCCTCCCGCTTACTTTTTTGGGTGACCCACGTTGGTTTCTCCCCTCTCTGGGCTTAAGTCCACTGAGTAGAGAGATACCGCAGCGTTGGGGAGGTGTTGAGAAAGGGCAGACTGGATGAAGTGCAAGAATGTCCATCCATCTCAGATGCCCACGGGCTTTCCTCGCCCTCAGCTCCGCTCAGCAGTAACAGGCACGCACAGTACTTTCCGCAGGTGATATCACTTAACTGTACTACCTGCAATCACCCCAGGGACAGCCAATGGTGTTTTTATCCTGATCTTACCAACAAGGGAACTGAGGCCTAGAGAATCTAAGTAACTGGATGTGCAGGTGTCCCCACATTTTCTGCCCTTTTTCAAAGTACTCGAACACCTCTTGTTCTCTCTTCCCCTCCATGCACTCCAATCTGCTCTGAATTTACTGGAAAGAACCTGAAAAGCTCACTTCCCGTCTGTCCTGGATGATCAGAGATTGCTGTGTGGGTGTTTGGCAGGCAGGTTGGGCTGGGGGGCTGGGGAATGGAGTCCTAATGGAGGGTTTCAGACACCCATCCGCCCTGTTCCCCTTGAGGAGGCAGCTGCTCACTCTGACTCACCTCAAGGGCTGGCCCAAGGGGATGATGGTTCAAGGATGATGGAAACAACATTTCAGGGAGTGGTGGGCTAGCTGTGGTCACCCACCCACCTCACCCTTCAGGCCCTGCACATGACCAGGGTCTAGCTCTGGGCCAGAGGGGAGCTCACAGGAATGTGGATTTGCCCCACAGGCAGGCTGCAGCTTCCTCTGACTCCCAGCGGGAGTGGGGGGGGGGGAGTGGGAGACGTATCAGAGATGAGTAGAGGCCTCAGTTCTAGGCCGCTTTTCTGGCCCACTCTGCCCCAGGCCTCCCCCTCAGAGGGAGGCAGCAGGTCAGCAATGGCAGAGAGGAGACCCACATGCCCTTGGAAGTGACAAAAAACCCTGAAGTAGCAGGAGTCTCAAATCTGCGCAGCTCCCCTTCGAAGATGGGCTGGAGGCAGGCCAGCTGCTGGTCGCTGAAACTCAGAAGAGAGTTGTGGACAGGGACAGGGACAGGGCGAACTAGAGGCGAACACTAGTCAAGGGAGGACGGCAGCACAGCCTACAGTGAGCTCAGTGGGCGGGGGTGTCTGCCGCCCAGTGAGCAAACACCAGCACACAGATATGCACATGTGCAGGCTGGCTCAAGCACACATGCCTGTTGGCTCTCAAATCACATGTACTTTTCATATGTACACACACACACTCAAATACGCGCAGTGATATGTGCACCCCCAAAGCAACACACATAGAACAGCATAATGGAAAGCTCAGGGATGTAGACACAGATCTGGGACAAACTAGCTGTGTGAACCTGGTGAAGGTTGAAGCAGATGGTCTCAAGTCTCAGGCAGTGGCTAACATTCGTGATTTCTGTGCATACAGTTGCACACAGAGGCCCTCATACACACATGAGCATACTCACTCTAATGTGCCAATACACACAGGGCAGCCCTCTCTCTGCTCAGAGGGCCAGGAGCCTAGGAGGCCTGTTTGATTCTCTCCCTGGCTCTTAAGAATCTAGCAGAGGTGGCTTGTTTAGTCCCACTCTCCTGCACTCCAGCTGGTCTTCCCCCTACCCTCTGTGGGCCCCACCTTATGGGCCCTGTCCATCCCTGAGCCTTCACTGCCCGGCTGAGGACAGCCTGGCCCCCAGGTGCCCCCTGCCTGGTTCACCACATCTTCCCACCATGCCCCACATTCTGCCCATGGAAGCCCAGCCCCAAAGGGGGAGGGTGACACAGAGGAAGGCCCCTGGGCGGGAAGCAGGTGTTTCTAAGCAGTGAAGACTCCTAAGTCTCCAGTCAGGAGGGAGGCAACTGGAGCTTTTCAACTTGAAGGGCTGAGCAGGTGGCCTCTCTGCAGCTGCTTTCTCTACCTCTCTAGAGCTGGTACAACTCCCAGCCTCCCCACAAAACGAAAAACAGCCTCCACAGACCCTTTGCTTAGCAGCATTTGGCACTTCACGTCCTCCATTTTGCAAGAGGGGAACAGCAAGCTGGAGTCAGGAGGGCGGGGAAACACCATGCTCCTGCACCAACAGCCCAGGAACATAGGGTAGGGTCTAGAAAAGGCTCCTGGGATAACCTGCTCTTTCTTTTCCAGCACAAATTGAAGTGATCCCTTGCAAAATCTGTGGGGACAAGTCATCTGGGATCCATTACGGGGTTATTACCTGCGAGGGGTGCAAGGTGAGCACACATCTGTACACAGTCTCCCGGAGATGAGGAGAGGGGGTTGGTAGCCTCTGACTCCAGGGATGGGCTCCAGAGTCAGCTAGGGTGGTGCCTCACCTGGAGGGGCCTGCACACAGTGGGGCCTTGCCTTAAGTTGGGGAAGTGATTGCAGGACAAGTTGCAACCACGCTAAGAAGGGGAGGAAAGAAAACTAGTTGTAGGAGCTGGGGAAGCTGGGGCCAGGGCTGGTGGGCCGGAGGGGCTCGGGACTGAGCTGGGCCCAGCGGGGATCAGTAGCCAGGTCCCCACTTGCCTTCCCCAGGGCTTCTTTCGCCGGAGCCAGCAGTGCAACGTGGCCTACTCCTGCACCCGGCAGCAGAACTGCCCCATTGATCGCACTAGTCGGAACCGATGCCAGCACTGCCGCCTGAAGAAATGCCTGGCACTGGGCATGTCCCGAGACGGTGAGGCCATGTGGGCAGACCCCTGAGCTCTCCCTGCAGGCTTGGGGGGTAGTATAAAGGCCCTCTGGAGGTCCACTCTCTGTCCCTCCCTGACAGGCCCTGTCTCTTCCACTGTCCAACATGGGGGTGGGCAGGCCACCCTCATCAGAGCTCTTCACAGTCCCCAACTTTAGGCTCTGCTAGAACAACCCGCCTTTCCCCAGGGTCCCCAAGTCTTCCTTTTCTTCTCCTCGGGATAGATTCTCCTCAATCTGCTCCCCCCTGCCCAGAAACCATCCAGGTTCTGCCTCTTTCCCTCCTGCCCCATCACTCTAGTCCTAGCCCATCTTCCTTCTTAGTGCCCCACCCCTGTCCTTGGACACAGCACTGTGACAGGAATGGCAGCCTGAGAACAACCCAGCAGTGGTGAGGATGGAGAGGCCTGCTGTTCCTGGTGCCTTTCTCCACCTTGCTCCCCCACCACCTCCTCATGCCCCCACCCCCACCCCCACCCCCACCACAGAGGGAACCCAAGGCAGGGCTGGGGGAGGCATGAGGTGATGAGGAGCCAGAAGGAGTCTGTCAGCACTTTTCAGCGCCCAAAATAACAAAGTGAAAGGAAACACACAGGGGTGCAGGGGGCAGGCGGGGCGAGGGGCTGTGCCCCCACACCTGGGAGGGGTTGGGGGGAGTGAAAAGGCAGGAAAGAGAGAGCAGAAGAGGATGTTCAGAAACAAGCCGTGGAGCCTGGGTTGGGCTGTGGTGAGTATCTAGGTCACCAGGGAGCCTGCAGGCCTGACCACAGGGAGACCTGTGTTCTCAGCTCTCCTCTTCCTCCGACCCTCCTAGACAGGCGAGGTGACCCCAATACAGCTTGAGGCCCCCTACTCGACCACCCCCAGCCCCAATATCAGGAGGCCAGAGTTCTTGGCCTAGACTCATTGCTTAAATTCTGCCACATTTAGAAGCTGGTTTCAAGCTAAGAGAGTTTGCCCAGGAGACCAAAATGTCTGGGTTGGACAGAGCCCTGAAGCAAACAGGGGAGACACAGGTTGGCGGGAGTGGGGGCGGGGGGCGTCTTGAACAAAAGTCCTTTGAAGGTAGGTTCTCAGGCAAGACCTGAAAAGTTCTGCTTGGAGTCAGCAATTCAGCTCCTCAGGGTTAATCCCACAATAATCAAAATGCCTGTCAATTCTGCCTAGTACCTGTCCTCCTGCCTAAAAAACTCCTGATCCCCAACCTCTTTCAGCTGTCAAGTTTGGCCGCATGTCCAAGAAGCAAAGGGACAGCCTACACGCTGAGGTGCAGAAACAACTACAGCAGCAGCAACAGCAGCAACAGGAGCAAGTGGCCAGGACCCCTCCTGCAGGGGGCCAAGGGGCAGACCCCCTCTCCTGCACCTTGGGGCTCCCAGACGGGCAGCTGCCCCTGGGCTCCTCGCCTGACCTCCCCGAGGCCTCTGCCTGTCCCCCTGGCCTCCTGAGAGCCCCAGGCCCCAGGCCTTCCTACTCCAACAGTTTGGCCAAGGCCAGGCTCAACGGGGCCTCATACCATCTCGACTACAGCCCTGAGCGGGGCAAGGCTGATGGCAGAGAGAGTTTCTATAGCACAGGCAGCCAGCTGACCCCTGACAGATACAGACTTCATTTTGAAGACCCCAGGCATCCTGGGCTGAGGGAGCCAGGACAAGGCCCAGACAGCTACTGCAGTCCCAGTTTCCACAGCACACCTGAGGCGCCTTATGCCTCCCTGACGGAGATTGGTGAGCAGCTGAGGAGGTAGAAGGGGTGGGGAAGGTGAGGGGGGCTTCCAAGAGAGAGGCCCTAGTAGGCACCCCATGTAAACCAAACATGAGCCAAGGGAGTTGAGGGGTCTTGGAGAAGGGATTGAGGGGGAAGCAAAGCAAGGGTAGGCCAGGCAGAGGGGTGCATTTCATATGTATAGGGTAGGAGCTGGCTGAGATGGAGCCCATGCCTTCTCCTCTGGCCCCAGAGCACTTGGTGCAGAATGTGTGCAAGTCCTACCAAGAGACGTGTCAGCTGCGGCTGGAGGACCTGCTACAGCAGCGCTCCAACCTCTTCTCCCGGGAGGAGGTGGCTGGCTATCAGAGGAAGGTGAGGCCAGGGGACCTGCCTGGAGGGAGGACATCCAACCACCGAGGAGTCCAGAGATGGCTACTGCCTGCACACTATGTGGGCTGGGGCGAGGCTGGGTATCACAGACCAATGTGTGCACACTTCAAAGTGGGGAGTGTGTACACCCCAGCAGATGGATGAGAGCTTTCCCTGAGCCCCTGCCTAGTGACATTTTACTCAGTCTCCATCACCCCAGCTAGGTGCACTGTCCTTCCTCCTCTGTCAACCATAACAACAGCCAGAGCCCTGATTACCATTTGTTGAAAGAACACCCCTTCTCTGCCAGGCACTGCGCTAAATGCTCTTTACATTATCCTTGACCCTTATGACAACCACCCTAGGAGGCTTGCATGTGTTGCTATTTTTAACGGACCGGGAAACTGAGCTCAGAGTGGTTGATAGAGTCACTCCAGGTCACAGAGTGGTGGAGCCAAAGGCAAATTCAGATCCACTGGGCTCCAAAGCTTATGTTGTCTCTCTGTCACACTCTGACAGTACCAGCTGCTCTAAAAACACTCGTTTGGCACTGAACTGTTGCTCCTCTAGGTTATTAAAACCTTTGGGTATATCCTTTTGAGGAGGGGGGTCAGAATGTTCTCTTTGCTTCAACAAGATGCAAACTCTTTGAGGGAAAAGCTGCATCTTAGACTTTTTTTATTCTCCCACAAGAGCTCACTCAGTGCCAGCAGCTGGTGGGGGCCTAGTGAATGTGACCCAATGACAAGAATTGCCCCCAAGTGCGCATTTGTGCTAAGAATAGGCTAAAATGGCCAGCAGTGTTGACAGAATGAGGGAGTTCAAAACCTACCCCCTGCAATTTGTCAGTCTGGGCTCCCAGGGGCTTGGGGTGGTCACCGGGTCACAAAGAGGGCTACAGTGGGACCCTTCTCCTTCCCTGCAGTCAATGTGGGAGATGTGGGAACGCTGTGCCCACCGGCTCACCGAGGCCATTCAGTATGTGGTGGAGTTCGCCAAGAGGCTCTCAGGCTTTATGGAGCTCTGCCAGAATGACCAGATTGTGCTGCTCAAAGCAGGTGCCCAGGGAGGGTGGGCAGGCCTGGAGGGAAGGGGGACAGAGTGTGGAATGGGGCCAGGCTGAGTGGAGGGAGGTGGGTAAGGAACCAGGACACTGAGGGGAACAGAGAAGGAAGCCTGGCTTCTTGTGACGCTGCACCTGCCCCTTTCCTCTCCACTCGCAGGAGCAATGGAAGTGGTGCTGGTGAGGATGTGCCGGGCCTACAGCGCTGACAATCACACGGTCTTTTTTGAAGGCAAATACGGTGGCGTGGAGCTGTTCCGGGCCTTGGGTGAGGGTTGGGGGAAAATGAGAGAGGAGTCAGATGGGTCCAAAGCTTCAAGGGCACCCTCTTTTCTGGGCAGATTGCCCCCTCTGCTCCAAACACCAGGAGGGTGGGCGTCCTTGGGCACTGTGGTCTCACCCAGCTTGCTCACTTTTTCGTTTCTTCTCAGGCTGCAGTGAGCTCATCAGCTCCATCTTTGACTTCTCCCGCTCCCTGAGTGCCTTGCACCTTTCCGATGATGAGATTGCCCTCTACACAGCCCTTGTCCTCATCAATGCCAGTGAGTGTCGCTGGGCTAGGATAAGGGACATTCAACTAGTAGGGGTGCAACAATTATTGAAGAGTCTGAATCTTCTGATGTGGTTAAATCTGGGAAATTGCTTTAAAGAGCATATGAGTCCATGAAAGCCCAAAATTGCTGTCAAATGAGTTAAAATGAAGATTCAGAGGATGCTGAGAGGGGGAAAGGGCCGCACAGGTGGAGTTGGGGAAGTGGGGAGATGTAAGGATGAGGGGAAGTGAGCCACTTCCCTGAGAGAAATTAGTCTGCTTGTGCATCCAAGTCAGTCATGCCACCGTGACGCACGTTGGAATCACCTGGGAGCTTTAAAAAGGACTGCTACCTGGGTCTGCCTCCTGGAGACTCCAGGGTTATTAATCTGGAGTGCAGCCAGAGCACCCGAGTTTTTAACAGCTCCCACAGGTGGTCATAGTGTGCCACCAAGCCTGAGAGTCACTGCTCTATGTGGACTGACTTTAAACCTATATGCCATCGTGGCAGGACTCTGGACGCCCACTCCACCCGCAGGGAGTGGGCTGGGCTGGCAGAATGGTCAGTATTCAGAGAACCTGGGGAAAGGGGTCGAGCAACTATCCTGAGTGTACAGACCAAAGTTATCAGTCTTTTGGCTCTGCCAGTGAGTAGAGACCTAAAAATATTCCTTAAACTGGAAATAAAGATTTAAAAGATGACTTCCCGCTATTTTTCGGACCCAGGGCAAAAGGTGGCATGTCTGTTGAGTTAGCTACAGACTGATGCGGCAGCCCTGATTCTGGCCTAGGTGGCTTCACGAAGGCCACCTCCTATCTGAGGTCATCCTTGGCCAGGGGACAGGGGGCTCTCTTCCAGTCTCTTTTTTCCCCCGTGGCAGAATCCTAGTGGCTAGCATTGGATGGACTATACAAAGTATCCAGAGTACCAGAGAGAAGACAGCTTGGAGGGGGGAGACTGGACATTCTCATCCCTTTCATCTCTCTCCCTAGTTTTCCTTGTGGCCAGCTAGCCAAGCCCAAGCCCCCAGAACTAACCATTATCAAATTGACACACACACGCACACACACACACACACACACACACACTCAGCTGAAAGACCATATCAAGCACAGATATCCAAAATGGTACACTCTTTTGGTGGAAGCTAACATCCATGGTTTTTCTTGTTCTCACTATGGTCCCATTCCCTCCTTCAGGTCGGCCAGGGCTCCAAGAGAAAAGGAAAGTAGAACAGCTTCAGGCCAATCTGGAGGTGGCCTTTCACCATCATCTCTGCAAGACTCATCGCCAAGGCATCTTGGCAGAGGTAGGAGCAGTCTCTGGGGTAGAAGAGACCAGGCCCAGTGCCAGAGCTGTGACATCAGGGCTTGTGTAGCCCAGAGTCTGAGAGTACAGAGGAACATCTGCCATAATGCATTAGAGAGATTGCAACAGCACAGGAAATAAGGGGACAGGCAGTCACTTCTATGAGCTGCGTAAAGCTGGAAAGTTAGAGAGCCTGGAATTGGAAGGGACCTCCAGGGAGCAATTCAGTTTAATATAGCCAACACTTACCCAGCACCTGCTTGTACAAGGCACTGTGGAGTGGAAAGATACAGAGATGTGTCCTTATCCCCACTACAAGTTTTCTACTGCTGTGAAGGAGAGACTCATGCACCAATAGCTCTAAAATAGAGTAGAAGGTAATATGTGATACAATAATAATGCAATGAACAAAGGGCTGTTGCAGAGGTGCTCTCTCATCCTCAGGGCAGCTCCATCAATAGGACAGGTATTAATATCTTCCTATGGGGTTACGGAGACTTAAGTGATTTATTCAAGTTCACACAATTGGTAAGTGGTAAATGCGAGATTTAATCCCACGCTCGTTCTACCATATCCCTGTATCCCTACGCATTACTTTGATAAGAAATATTGGGGAAATGTGAGAAGAGCATAGAACAGGATTGAAAATAATTTGAGGGTAAAAGCAGGGAACCATAAATGCTTCCTAGAGAAGGTGGCACTTAAACTAGGCCATGAAGTAGGTAATATTTCAACAGACATTCATGCGAGTGGGGCAGGCATTTCAAGTTTAGAGAATAATATAAACAAAAATAAGGAGACAAAATAATGCCTGTATGGAGAATATAGTTCATGGTACATTTTGACTAAAGTGTAAGATCAGAATAGATTGAAGGAGGCAGGAAAGTAGCAGAAGATAAGCTTGAAAATTAGGTCAGGGAGCAAATCAGAACGGACTTTAAATGACATATTAAAGAGTAAAGGCTTTATTTCTAGGCAATGGCAAGCCCCAAGGGCTAGAGGGATGATATCATCAGAGCTATTATTTAGGCAATTTAATTTGAAACCAGTGTAAAGGAACCGCTTATGTAAGCACTCAAGCTACCAGCCCTTGCTATGTGCCAGGCACCGTGCCCGGTGCTGAGGATACAGCAATGACTTAAACTACAGTCTCTGCCCTAAAGAACTTCAGGTCTGGTAGGACAAATTAGGAGGGGGAGAGGCTGGAACCTGGGAGAGCAGTTGGAAGCAAATCTGGTTAGATTTGCCTTCAGAATACATCAACTCCCACTGTCACCCCACAGGCCACCTCCCCCTGCCAGCTATCAGTTTTCACTTGGACTACTAGAGAGACCTTCCAACTGGACCCCTGCCTGCTCCACCCTTGTCTGTCCTATGTCAGCCACACAGCACTCTTCTCGGCCCCCCACAGGTGCTCATCATGCTGAGAACCAAACCTAGGGTCTGTGTCAAGGCCTACTGGCCTCACGATACGACTCCTGACTTCTTTCCCCACCTTATCTTCTACTGCCCTCTCAACTACCCAGTCCACTGGCCTCCTTGCTATTCCCTGAACACATCACACACAGTTGTATCTCTGGGCTTTTGTACTTGCTGTTCCAGCTGCTGGCAGGTTCTTCCTGGAGCTTTCTAAATGGCTTGCTCCATCCCTTCATCCTGAAAAGGTTTTCCCAGAACACCTCATACAAAAAGCCCCTCACCCTGCTTTACTGTTCTTTAAAACATTCTCTGACATATTATATATTGTTTATTTTCTGGATCCTTCACTAGAATATATGTTTAATAAAGGCAGATATTTTATTTTATTCACTGATGTATCACCACAGCCCATCCCAGTGCCTACCTGAGTAAGTTCTTAACAACTATTTGTTGAATGAATAAATGAATGAATGAAGTTATTGCAAAAGCCCAAACAAACTCAAAGCAAAGCAGTATAAATGAAAAGACGATGAACTCAAACTCCTCCCTGACTGCCCCTTTCCTGGGAAACTCGGATGGGTAGAAGGGGGTTGGGGTAGCTGTGATAGGTATTTTTAAGCCTCACTTGCTTACAGAGGAAACTGCAGAAGAGACGTGTCTTTCTCAGCCTTTTTCCAGTGAGGTCTCCCTCTCTCTGTCTCCTCATGGGTCTCTGGATCTTTTTAATTCCACCTGCTGCTGAGTCCTGGCAGTGCTGGGTACCTGCTTAGAAACTATTCAGTTCAAACAAACAGTTATTGAGCATTTATGAAGGGGTTGGGGAGGATGGGAAGAGGGAGGAGAGAGAGAGAGAGAGAGAGAGAGAGAGAGAGAGAGAGAGAGACCGAGACGCTACCCAAGGAGCTTAAACCTGGGGTGAGAAGGCAGACAAATTGGGTCATTTTTCTAAAATGGGATTGAGTGCTACACAGAGGAAGGGCCCCTAGCCTGGGGGCAGGAGGGGCTAGTCAGAGAAATATTCCCATAGGAGGTAACAAATGAAAGTAAGAATTAGCCATGCAAAGAATTAGAAAGGCATTCCAGGCAAAGGGAATGGAATCAACTAAGGCAAAGAGTCATGTGACAATCTGTAAATCAGAGAGCCACAGAATTTCACTATTATAAGAGCATAAATTGTGAATTAAAGGCTTTCTTTTAAGAGTAGCAGGAAATAATTGCGGGTTTCACCCAGAAAACATGTACCTGCCCCACATGAGTGTACTCTTGCCTCCACTTTCCTGACACACACCTACCCTTAGCAGTGGGGGCTGGCTGCTCCACAAGTGCCAAGTGCATAGAGAAAAGCAAGGAAGGTTTTGTTGCTCTGGGGAGAGCCATGAAGTACTGATCCTCCTTCCCCATTAACCCATTTCCAGCTGCCACCTAAGGGGAAGCTTCGGAGCCTGTGCAGCCAGCATATGGAAAAGCTGCGAAACTTCCAGCATCTCCACCCCATCGTGGTCCAAGCTGCTTTCCCCCCACTCTACAAGGAACTCTTCAGCACTGAAATCGAGTCACCTGAGGGGCTGTCCGAGTGACCTGGAAGAAGGACTCCTTTCCCTTTCCAGAGCCTGCAGGACCACCTCCCTGGACCCCCTCCCACCCTCAGCCTTTTCCTTTCCCATGCCCCCTAGAGGGTGGCCCTGTCTGCTCTGCGGAACTGAGCAAATGCTGAGACTGGTTTTCTGCTCACAGGCCTTCCTGGCAGTGGGCCAGAGCCAGAGAACAGGGATGGAGGAACAGCATCTCCAGCCTCAGCTTTGTTCTGTTCTCTTTCCCATGCCCCTCACCCCAGCTTCTGGACAGGGGTGGGATAGGACCTCTAGGAGGACCAAGGTTCCTCAGGACAACAGGGGGATCCAGGACACCCTGAACGAATGGAACTCAACTCTGGGCTCAGAAGCCAAGAATAGGCCTTT
This sequence comes from Macrotus californicus, assembly GCA_007922815.1. NCBI lineage: Eukaryota > Metazoa > Chordata > Mammalia > Chiroptera > Phyllostomidae > Macrotus > Macrotus californicus. Next base: position 22,752 of record VMDR010001877.1, on the reverse strand, counting down.
GAAATACCTCATTGCATTTTCCTGTGGGCTTCAGCGGAGGGAGAAGCATCAAGCTCAGAGACTGGTGGCTGGAGCCCAGAACTTGTAGAGAACTTGAATCTGGATCTTTAGATTTTCTGCCTTCTCCCTTCCTCCCAGTTCAGCAAAGAAATGATTAGGCACCCTGCCCTTTTCCTGGGGTCTTTTTAAAAAACTGCATACATGGATGGTGAGGGGCTGGGGTTAATTTTTTAAATGGGATTTGGGTACAGGATAGGGTACAAGGAAGGCCAGGAGCATCATAGACAGAGAGAGTTAGAACTCAAACCTCTTACGTGCACTTTAAAAATAGACGTTAGGGGTTAGCACAAATCTGATCAGTGACACACGTCCACATACAGGTGAAACACACACTCAACCTGCAATCACATGGCTCTACAAACACACTTGATCTGACACACTCTCTGTCTTCCTTGAGGTCACCACTCAGGGGAGCTTCAGGAAGAGCGCCAATGCTAAGGGACCCCAGAACATTCCCACAGTGCCCCACCCACCAGCTTTAGACCCAGGGTACTCCAAACTCTATCCCAGCCCAGCAGTCTTCTATCACAAGAAAATCCAAGAGAAGCAGAGATGGCTGGACACTGATCAGCCGGAAGGCCAAGGACAGACCCCTGGAGGACTGTGTGGGCCCTGCTCTCTGGCCCTGTTCTGCTTAAGGAGAAAGGAAGCAGACGCAGTTCTGCCGTCCAGCATCGGAACCACGGACTCCAGCAGGAGGAGGCCCTCCTTTTGGCTTTAAAAAGAGCTATGAGACCTCTGCTGAGGGATTCACAGCAGGTCCTGGGAGGGGGTTGCCTGGCAGGGTAGGGGTTAGTTGGGTAAATGTAAACCCCAACTTGTGCCATTCTTTATAAAATAATTTTAAAGGCAAGAGGTGTGCGTGTCAGGGGAGCCTCAAATGAGATTCCCTACACACTGCTCTGCAGTCTGGTTCCCGTGTGGGGACCCAGGTTTTCAGCCCAGCCACCCACCAGTGTTTGTGAGGACCCTAGCCCCCGCTCCCATCATCCCTCCTGAAGCTTGGGAGCCAGTCTGCAAGAGCCCCAGGGAAGGAGCCTTGAACTCATCTGCACAGCAGGTGTTCTGGGCTGAGAACTTTCCTCACAAAGGAAACCCACAGGGGACACTTACACTGAGAGGTTACACAGAATTACCCTGCCTCTGGGAGACTGAGAGACAACCCTAAGGAAGATACTTGGCCCCAGAGCTCCCCAGAAGGGAAGCAGGATGTCCGAGACCCTTTGGAGCTGCCCAGTCACTTCTACTGCCCGATCCCACCCCGGGGGGCTCCAGAGCCCGCCTGGGAGGGGGCCCACTCCTCACTCGCCATCCTCTAGTGGTGCTTGCTGCAGCGCTCCCTGGTTGCTTTATTTATTTATTTTGCACCAACAGGGTTGCTGCAGACTCATTCTCGCCTGGTTTAAAAAGAGAGAGAGGAAAAAAAAGGAGAAATGCTTTCTGGCTCTTTTTCTACCTCGGTCTTGGCAGCAGTGGATGCAGCAGCAACAGAAGCAGCGAGCGGACAGGCGGACAGGCGGGCAGGCGGGCAGGCGGGGAGGCAGACAGGCGGGCAGGGGGACAGTGGGAATCAGCTCCCGGGGGCCATGTGAGCCAAGGTGCGGCTCGAATGGGACGGCCCCCAGCCCTGGACAAATGCAGCGCCCAACTTGATGCGGCTCCGCAGCTTCTCCGGTAAGCGCCCCCACCTCCTGTCCCAGCTCTGTAATTGCCCTTCTCCATAACGTTCTCAGAGAAAAGGCCAGACCCGTGTGCCTGTCAAGGCTAGAGGATTTGTGGCCCCACCCCCACCCCAACCCCAGCCAACCATCGATCCTGGCCCCACAGGACTTTGATGGGAAAACTAAGATGTCCCAAGTACCCCTAGGGGCACAGAATCCAAGGGGACCTCTGTATCTCCCCAGTGTTCCTTTTACCTCTGTGAAGGGTCTTCTGGCCCCCAATCAGTGTGGATATTCCAGAAATCTTTCCTCCAAGACCCCCTCCCCACACAGGCCCCTATGCCTCAGTCAGGTCTGCTTTAAAGAGGATATCCAGGTTCAAATGTGTCTCTGGACTGCAACATAGAGACAAAAGAAGCACCCTGTTCCTTTAGGGGATGATGCCCCAGACCCCAGCCCATTTAAGGAAAGAGAGAGAAGTGATTCTGACACCTATTTCTTCCTGCAAAGTGGCCGGAAGCCAGTCCCGTAGCCATGGAGATTGGCAATGGAAGTTTGTGATTAAATTAGCCACCTTATATATAAAGAAAAGGGACTGGGCCCAGATCCCCCAGCCCCTGGCTCAGGAGGCTTTGGGAACTGAGAGGGAAGTCACAGCAGTGGGAAGGAGGGGAGCTGGACTACATGCTTCACTGCACTTTTCTTGAATGCAGAACAAAAAGGATGAGCAGGAACTGCAGCAGTGGTGATAAAGGGATAGCTGTCAGGGGGACTTCCCAGAACAGGCACAGGAAGAATGAGGGAGGCTGGGGCATTTGTCTCCCCAGAGAACTCTTAGCATGCCATAGATACCTGTTAGGTTGGGACAGGGACGAGAGGAGACCGGCCCGCAGCTTTGCCTGCCCCATGCCATTCTCTCTCAAGCCTCAGAGTAGCATCCTACATCCCTCTGTTGTTCTGGCCTCTTTAGTCAGTTTCCCTATTCCTACAGCCTCTGGAGTACTATAGGGTAGCCGCCACAGCAGTCCTCAAGGAGGGTACAGAGTGGGAAGGAAAGGAGAAGAAATCCTACCATCTCTTCATCTGCCCCTCCTAAGTTCCGTGTGGGAGAAAATGAGGCATGTAGTAGGAAGCTAAGCCTGTTAGGGCCCAGAAAGCCTGAAGCCTGAAAGCCCAAAGGTGATCAGGATCTACAGCCAGAAAGAAACCCCCGCATCCTGCCTCCCTTTAGTTATCCCTTGCCAATTGCACACCCTCCCCTCCCTGGGGGTCCCTGTTGGCACTGAACAGGATGACTCACGGGCCTCATCACCTTTCTCCTCTGTCACCTCAGTCAGTGTCCATGGGTCATTGTAGTCATAGTCTTCCTGAATTAGTCCAGGCCCCTGGCACCCAGAGACCCACTTTCAGTGAACAGGCTGTGCACACAGCCTGTGTCCAGAGATTTGCTGTGCTAGCCAAGGGCTGCCTGGCTCCCACCCACCATGTCCGATCAGGTGCTGTCTCTCCGTACTTGTCCATGCCTCCCTGGCTCACAATAGGTCTCTTGTGTATTGCTCAGGCAGCTGATGCCAAAAGGGATAAGAGATTCCTTCACATTCACACCCTGGAGTTGAATCAAAACACTATGAAGGAGGGACATAAGAGAAGCTCAAGTCTGAGGACCCAGCAACAAAGCTCCAAACTTGGGCATCTCCTGGGTCCTTCACATACCCCAGCAACATCTGGGGAGCATCTGGGGAGATTGGATCTTGCTAGTCCAGGGCCTCAGAATCTGGGCCAGGTTGGAGGAGGGTAGAGAGGCAGTAAGAGGAGACAGAGGGGCTGAGGCCTGCAGGGTTCCCAGCCTTGGGCAACCGACTCAGTGAGGCCTTTCTTCATTCAGGATCCAAGGCTATGATCCCACTGAGCCTTTGACAAAGCTACAAGTAGATAATATGAGAGGAGAAGAGAGGGACAGAGCAGAACTTGGGAAGGGCACATATCAGGGAGAAGGGACCTGAAGCATTTCTGGATCTCACAAATGTAGGGAAAACCCCATTGCAGGAAGACTCAGTTACCTCCTACAGCTTCCTGTCCCAGTACCAGGCCTATAAAACCTCCCCACAGAAACCAGGCTTGACTAGGGTTCTATGAACGAGTATTACTTGACCTACAGTCACCTCGGGCCCAGAGGAAAGGAGAGATTCCCCAAAGAAAAGCTACTGGAGGCCTCAGGGAGGTACACACCAGAATTCCTCCTGTTCTATGCCCTACTTCCCAGCAATGCTGAGATGGTTTCTCTCTCTCTCTCTCTCCCCGCCCCCAACCTCCTCTGCTCTAAAGAGGTCCAGGGAAGTCTATGGTCATCATCACCTGAAACCACTTTCCAAAACGGTCCATGTCATCATCTGTTCCAGGATTGAAGAGGGAATGGCTGCAGCCACAGTAGCTCCAAAGCAAGCCTGGCCTCCGTGGCCCCCTCTCCTTTTCTTGCTCCTCTTGCCTGCAGGGAGCAGTGGCAGCTGCCCTGCTGTGTGTGATTGTACCTCCCAGCCCCGGGCAGTGCTCTGTGACCACCGGAGGCTGGAGGCTGTGCCTGGGGGACTCCCGCTGGACACTGAGCTCCTGGACCTGAGTGGGAACCACCTGTGGGCACTTCAGCAGGGGATGCTCTCCCGCCTGGGCCTGCTCCAGGAACTGGACCTCAGTTACAACCAGCTGTCCACCCTGGAGCCAGGGGCCTTCCATGGCCTACAAAGCCTACTCACCCTAAGACTGCAGGGCAATCGGCTGCGAATCATGGGGCCAGGGGTCTTCTCAGGCCTGTCTTCCCTTACCTTGCTGGACCTCCGCCTTAACCAGATTGTCCTCTTCCTTGACGGAGCGTTTGGGGAGCTGGGCAGCCTTCAGCAGCTAGAGGTTGGGGACAACCACCTGGTGTTTGTGGCTCCAGGGGCCTTTGCAGGGCTGGCCAAGCTGAGCACCCTCACCCTGGAGCGCTGCAACCTCAGCACCGTGCCTGGCCTGGCTCTGGCCCGGCTCCCAGAACTAGTGGGCCTAAGGCTTCGAGAACTGGATATTGGGAGGCTACCGGCAGGGGTTCTCCGGGGGCTAGGGCAGCTAAAAGAGCTGGAGATCCATCACTGGCCAGCTCTGGAGTCCCTGGAGCCCGGAAGCCTGGCTGGGTTGAATCTTAGCAGCCTGGCCATCACCCGTTGCAATCTGAGCTCCGTGCCCTTCCAGGCACTGCGCCACCTGAGCTTCCTCAGGGTCCTGGATCTATCTCAGAACCCCATCTCGGCCATCCCAGCCCGAAGGCTCAGTCCCCTGGTGCGACTCCAGGAGCTTCGACTCTCTGGGGCCTGCCTCACCTCCATTGCTGCCCATGCCTTCCATGGCTTGGCTGCCTTCCACCTCCTGGATGTGGCGGACAACGCCCTTCAGACACTTGAGGAAACGGCCTTCCCTTCTCCAGATAAACTGGTCACCCTGAGGCTGTCTGGCAACCCCCTGACCTGTGACTGCCGCCTCCTGTGGCTGCTCCGGCTCCGCCGCCACCTGGACTTTGGTACATCCCCCCCTGCCTGTGCTGGCCCTCAGCATGTCCGAGGGAAGAGCCTGAGGGACTTCTCAGACATCCTACCTCCAGGGCACTTCACTTGCCAACCAGCCCTGATCCAAAGGTCTGGGCCACGATGGGTCATCGCAGAGGAGGGGGGACGCGCTGTTTTCTCCTGCTCGGGAGATGGAGACCCCACCCCCACTGTCTCTTGGATGAGGCCTCCAAGGGCTTGGTTGGGAAGGGCTGGGCGAGTGAGGGTGCTAGAGGATGGGACGCTGGAGATCCGCTCAGTGCAGCTGCGGGATAGAGGGGCCTATATCTGTGTGGTCAGCAATGTCGCTGGCAATGACTCCCTGAGGACCTGGCTGGAAGTAATCCAAGTTGAGGCACCAAATGGCACTCTCTTTGACCACAACATCACCATGCCAGGGGTCCCAGGACCCTTCTTCCTGGACAGCAGAGGTGTAGCTATGGTGCTGGCAGTCGGCTTCCTCCCTTTCCTCACCTCTGTGACCCTCTGCTTTGGCCTCATTGCCCTCTGGAGCAAGGGCAAAGGACGGGTCAAGCATCACGTAACCTTTGACTTTGTGGCACCTCGGCCCTCTGGGGATAAGAGCTCTGGGGGTAACCGGGTCACTGCCAAGCTCTTCTGACCTTAATTTTCATGCTGGGGACCCAGCCAAGCCAGCTTCAGATACCAAAAGGGAAGGGAACCAAGGCCACGTGGACCAGAACCCCATCCCAAGCAGCACAGGCCTCCCACATCTCCTGCCTGCACCATTAGCACAGCTATAATGCCTCCTAGTAGAGAGTCTGCCTCATGCTTGTGCAGTCTGAGGACAGCATTGTCACCCCTTCCCAGAGGGCCCCAGGGAGCTGGGGATATAGACCTTATAGTCAGCCCAGCCTTCCCCACCATACACGAAGCAGGAAGCATAACCAAGGTGCCAGCCTGCTAGTCTAACCATCAGGCTTCCTTTACACACACACACACACACACACACACACACACACACACACACTCTCTTTCATAACCAGTGCCAACTGCCAACCAGAGCTTCGGGATTATTTCAGAGGGAAGTGCTATTTGCTTCTTGGAATCTTTGCTCCTCAATCAGGTGCTGTCCCTTTCTGCTTTGTCCCCTTCTCCAGGCACAAGGAACTAGGGTTGAGGACCTCAGGCTAAGGAGACGAGGGTATGAGTATGGGATGGGGGAAGACAGACCACACAAGGGCGCTGCGTCCGCATGAGCCTCCACCACCTGCCTCTGTCACACCATTAAACCTGCTGCCCAAAGGCTATGACTGTAGCAGCCCAAATTACCTGTGATTTCTGGAGTTTTCTTTACTTCAGACTTTTTGTGCCCCTTATTGCTGTCAAATCTCCCCCTTCCTGCCCTTTCTCCCTACCAATTGAGAGTGTATCCTAATAGCCTTACCTGCATCTAATAAACAGGGATTTATGCAAAAGTTGACCAGCTAGGCCTAGAGAGAGCAGCACTCCTGGCCCATTTCAGTTTCCACCCCTTCCCCATACTCTCCATTTCTAGGGTTGGAGGGGCAATATTCCATGTCCCAAGGGATTCCTCTGCAGAAATTCCAACCCAGGACACCCAGCTCCATCCTTCCTTTCTCATTCTTGTTGTGATCTGCCTATCATTACTGTGTCTCAGATCTCTACTGCCCTTGAGGGAAGGCAAGAGGGGAACTCTTAGAAAATGACTAACAAAAGCAAGAATCTGCCCTTGTCAAAGGAGAGAGACCCAGAACACAGCAGGACTGGGCTTGGAGGAACAGGGGAGGAGGGGCACTGAGAGCTTTAGTGAAAATTAGAAGAGGCAGCAGCAGGAATGCCTCCTAGTTCACTTCTACTACCCTTCCCCCAGCTCCCTTGTTTAATGCAGCCCCAGCGGGAAGCCCTCTCTGGAGAGAGGTCACTGTCTGATGGAGACCTCTGCAGAGGCAGGTAGGAAGAGAAGATGCTGACTGCCTCCGAGTGTGCTTCAAATAGAGGGCAAAGCGGAGCCAGAAAAAGTAGAGATGCGAGAGCTCAAGGGAGAGCAGCCTCGACATCATCAGACGGGGTGGAGTGAAAAGAAAGGAAAGGAGCAGGGAGGAGGGGCGGAGAAGTGGAGAGCCACACAGCCCCGGAGGGCTTCTCTGCATCATCCACCCTCAAAAGCCTCCACCCAACCTTAACCAACAACGTGCAAGCATCATGACCTCCTAGCTAATTCCTGCTGCAGTTGTTCTGGTTCTGAAAGACCACTCATTACTGTCCCCAACAAGTGGGAGGAGCCAGCACCAGGAGGACACAGCCGGACCTAACCGCCAGGCTAGCTCCTCAGTAGGACGAGGTGGGAAGCTGTGGGTGGGGCCAGAGGTGAAAGTGAGAACCCCGGGTTAAAGACTGAGGCTGGAGAATCAATAATCTTGAGAAATGGGTGTCCCTGAGCCTCCAATCCTACCCCCACCATGAACACACAATTCTCCTTGTAACCCAACTACCCACCTCCCTCTCCAGTTTATGAGACACCAGAAAGGCTTCCCTGGCGGGCACAGCTCTCTCCCTCCTTTCCAGATTCTTCACCAGCAGTTTATTAGGTTGGGACTTGGGGGTGCTCGTGTTTCTCACTCTAGCTGTCTACTCTGCAATGCAGAAAAGAGCGGAAGCAGCACTGCTGCTCAGAGAAATCTCTGAGAAGCCCCCTGAGGCGGCGGGGAACAGATGACACAGATGGTGTGTGTCTGGAGCGGGAGATGCTGCCTCCTGAGTCCCAGAGTCTCCAGGCAGCTCTGCCCAATAGAAAGAGAACGCAAGTTCGAATGTCCTAATATCACATTAAAAAAGCAAAAACAAACAGATACAATTAATTTTAATACTATATATTTTATTTAGTTTAACCCATTGTACACAGACTATTATCATTTCAATATAGCAATATAAAAATTAGTAATGAAACATTTTACATTGTTTTGTCATATTAGGTCTCTGAAATCCACTGTATATTTTACACTCACAGCACATTCCAATGTGCTCACTACATTTTCACCAGAAATATCTCTTCGGTATTTAGGTTTCATAAAATACACTGTTGAAAAAGTTGACTAGCACATCCAAGCTGTTTCAACATATTAAAAGTTTTCCAATAATGAAATCAAGGATTGGTTTTCACATTTACATTAATTATAATGAAATAAGTTTAAAAGGCCACTCCTCAGTTGCACTAGCCATCTTTCAAGTGCTCAATAGCCTCATGTGGCCGGTGGCTACCGTATTGGACAGTGCAGCTCCAGACACTACAACTCCAGGCGTAGATGAGGACCTCCTTGGTGGAGCTGGGCAAAGTAATGCTCGAGAAACACATTCAAGCTAGGGGAAGTACCCGTGAAGTTATGCCTCACTGCTACCCCTCATCCTCCTCACACAGCTTCTTCAGGGACAGTTAGTGAAGCCACATTACTCCAGTGAGCACTTCCACAGCTTGTACAATCAGCGAGCCAGTCCTCATGGCACCTGTCTGGGAAGGCTGCCCTTAGTTCAGGTGCAACTGTCCAGAATGGTGTGTGTGTATCAAGCGTGTGAATGCCACCAGGGACATGTGCAGCTGTGTGCATGTATGTGCACATGCAGGGATGTTATGGTCTGCATCTTTGGGGCAATCCAGTAGCGCTCTCCTGGGGGTGAGACAGAGGTGGAGAAAGGAGGAAAATAACATTTACTGAGGGCCTATTCTATGTCAGTGGCTTTATCTTTGTTTTCTTATTTAATCCTCACATCAACCCCCATAAATAGGGCATTTAGTTCTTAGCTGATAGAACTAAAGGTCAAATAAATTAAGTAATCTTCTGGAGTATACAGGGCTAGTTAGTAAGGGAGCTGCATTTGAACTCAGGGCTGACTCAAAAGTCAAATGCCTCCACCATACTGCTCTCCTGTTCTAGTCACTGCATGTTCTTATAGCTCCTTCCCCATGGTTTGTCAGGTGCAGGACCTGCCCAGGGAGCAAGGTAAAATCCAGGGGTCACCACCCTACTAGCTCAGAACAACGTTTTTAGGGAGACTGGAGTCAGTTGTTAATCCTCACCTCCCTTCAGTAACTCCAATGCAACTGATTCAAGAAGCTGAGGGTTGATTGGTGTTTACTCTTTCTCCGTCCTCTCACCCAATGTCCTTGCTGCCTCTGTCCCAGGGACCAACAGAATGCAGCAGAAATTCCAGGGGTCAGATGAACTGAACTGAAATGCCTGGCTGCCAGCAACAGAGGCTCTCATAATTTAAAACAGAGGTTTAAGTCCTGGCTGGTGTGGCTCAGTTGGTTGGAGCATTGACCTGTAACCAAAAGGTTGCAAGTTTGATTCCTGGTGGGGGCACATACCTAGGTTGCTGGTTAGGTCCCTGGCCCACAGGGTTGTATCTCTGGTCCAGGCACAGATCCCTAGTCTGGGTGTGTGCAGGAGGCAACAATCAATGTTTTTCTCTCCCTTCCTCTTTCCTTTTCTCTCTTGCTAAAAAGCAATGAAAAGAAAATGTTCTCGGGTAAGGATTAAAAACAAAAACTAAAACCCAAAAAACCCCAGAGGTTTCAGATTTCCTAGGTCCCTTTCTGGGTTCTAACCTCAACAACCTCTTAGGTTACTGAGAGGCTGCTCAGGAATTTCTCGTATGGTAGAACAGTCTGTGAACTGTCAGATTTGAGGGAGATTTGACTCTGCCCACCTTCTGACTACCCCTGCTGGACCGAGCCTTCCTGAAGTCATTCCATACACCCTCCGTCTAGCCCCCCTTCTGTTGCAGATATGGTGTCCCCTAAGCTGAGAGAAGTTTGGACCCAAGACACCCTGGCAGCATTTCAGCACTCCCCATGATGATCCCTGATACATTTTCATTTCTCAGTTTCCTTTGCCGTGCTGGGTCCCTGATTCAAGGGATGAGAAGCCTGCACGGCAATGACTGTCAGCTTTTTTTGAATCAGGGACCCCTCTGAGAATACCTGGTACAAGCTATGAACAAAAACCATTTATACATTGTCCACCGTCATCCTGAAGCCATCAAAGTTTCCACGGAATGTAGGTAAAGAAACTCTGCTGTGAGAAGCCTCAGTAGCGGGAGAAAAGCTGAGGACTTGGGCTGCCTGTGCTCCCCAGAGTCCATTAGAGGCAAGGAGAAACGGCTAGGAAGGACTATGGTGTGAAGTAGATGACAGCACAGGTAAGAATAGATGGTCGGATGGACCCTGTAAGAAAACAGCTACCTCCAGCTTCTCCCCTCTCTGTCCTCCTTTTCCCACCAGCATCCATCTTTCAGAGAGAGGCAGGCAACTTTGGGCGGGACTTTTGCTCTAAGAAGTGAGTGTGGCCCTGCCTGGTGAGGTTCAGTTGGTGGGAGTGCATCCAGTAACTAAAAGGTGTAGGTTTGATTCCCCATCAGGGCACATACCTAGGTTGCAGGTTTGGTCCCTGATCGGGGCATGTACAATCCCCGGTCCTAGCAACAAATCAATGCTTCTCTCTCATATCAATGTTTCTCTCTCACATCAATGTTTCTCTCTCACCCTTCCTCTCTCTAAAAAAGCAAGGGGAAAATGTCCACAGATGAGGATTTTAAAAAAAGAAGAAGTGACTGTGGTGGTGATTCAGGCTGGAAAGTACTGAGATCAGGGACTGCTGAGTCCTGGTCCTCCAGACTCCTCTGTAAGGGGAATCAAGTAGGAAGACAGCTGGATAGTGGTGGTTGGAAAGGCTGAGGAGAGTGTCTCTCTCCTAGGACACCTGCCACAATTCATCAATCTGATCTAAAGACTGAAGAGTAGCACCAGCATAATTTCTGATACTATGGCCCATGCTCCCAGTTGCTGGTTTCTGGTGAACAGCCTTGGGTAAAGGGAGAGAAAAGGGTGATGCCTATAATGGGCAAAGGGAGTGTTCTGTTTTCCAAAAACTCAGACAACTGAATGTCACTTGAATGGATTGTCCGTATGTTGTCCAGGAAGGTAACCCTAATCAGTCAAGGCTCTGGAATGAGGCTACTGTGTTTGAGAACCCCTCACTGCCCAGCCCTCTAGCTAAAGTCTACTTTCACGGTTTGGCTTGTTGAGTGGGAACACCTGCCCATGGAACTCTCTAGGCAACCCAGACTTTCTTAAATAGTTCCACCTACTGCCTCCTGCACTCTGTTCAAAACACCCTTCAAGGAAAGAGAATGGACTCTTTGAAACTGGAGATGAAAATTTAAAAATTGTAATTCACCCAATGGCAGCCTTTCACAGTTCAATCTTTCAATCCTGATTTGGGCTCTTAGAGGGGGAATTAGATGACAAATCCCAAATACACAGAGACTGAAAGTTTGGAATCATCTCACCTAAAGTTATCCCTTCTACTCCTCAACCTCCCTATGCAATCAATTATTTAACCTTCCTTCAAAAAAATTCCAGGAAAACTGATTATACATGCTTTACACTACTCCAATGAAGAAATTCCTCCTGTGGTTTAATTTTTAATTCCTCTTTTTGGACTTCCATTTCATTTCCTCTTTTCTATCTACCATCTCCCATTGGAGCTGGAAGATGATCGGCCCATAAAGTAGGTCTGTACTTTTATAGCAACAGTGGACATTCTTCCTTGGGTCTGAACTACTCTTTTACTTTTTTAAAGATAAAAACAGCTATAACAATTAAGGCACTCAAGAACCTAGGAATAATTTAAGAAATATGTAAATTCTATATGACAAAACTTTAAGATACTGATGATGGGACATCAATGACCTAAACATGTATATAGGAATATTCTGTACAGTAATTCTCCCTTAGGTAATCTAAAACTATGTGTTCCAATCAAAATAGCATTAACAGTACACTGAAAAGTAAATTGTGCTATATTCCCACAATATGCTACAGAGTAATGAGAATAAATGAACCAAAACTACATACAACAATATGGCTGAATCTCACACAAATAATGTTGCACAAAAGAAGCCAGACACAAAGAGTACATACTATATGATTCTCTTCATATACAAAAACAAAAACAGGAAGAACTAGTTTCTGCTATTAGGAGTCAGCAGAGTGGCTATCCTTTAGGGGAACAGTAGTAACTGGGAAGGGACACAAGGGTGACTTCAGGCATGCTGTAATATTCTGTTTTTTAATTTGGGCATTAGTTACACAAATGTATTCCATTTTTGAAAATTCATCAAAGTGTACACTTTTCATTTGTGCACTTTTCTATATGTATATTGTGTATCAGTTTTTAAATTATGGTAAATAATGTATAATGTACATCAATTTTTAAAAACAGTATGAAACAGTGGAACCTCGGTTCTTGAACTTAATTCATTCCACAAAACTGTTCACGAAGCTATTTGTTCGAAAACTGAATCTCCTTTGTTGCCTGACAGACACATGACTGATTATACAGGTATCATCATGAAAGGGTTGTCAGGTAAAGAATCGATGCTTGTTTTTTGGTTGAGAACCAAATTTTTGGAGAACCAAGATGTTGGAGAACCAAGGTTTGACTGTACTAGAATATGAATGAAGAGATCAATGAATATGAAAAACTCCAAAATAGACCAAAATACATATGGCTGTTTGAGTTTTATAAAGGTAGCATTCAAAAACAAGGGAGGAAGTATGGGTTATTCAATAAGCAGGGTCAAGTAAAACAAATGAAATAAAGTCAGATTTTTCTATCTCCCACTAAAATAAATTCCAGGTGAATCCAAGATTAAGATAGAAAAAAAAAAGACACTATGAAACTATTTATGAAATAACAGAATAATTTTAAAATAATCTTAGGTAATAGGAGGCTCTTCTAAATATGATATGAAACCCAGAAGTTATCAAAGAAAACGATGACAAGTTCAACTACATAAAAATAAAAAATATTTGCATAGCAAAAAGTCACCATAAACAAAATAAAAACACATGGGACAAACTGGGAAGAGAAAAATATATTTATAATTAACACAAAGATAAAATATTAACATATGAACAAACTGTATGAACAGAATTTACAGAAAAATAAAATACAATTGCCACTTAAACATATTGAAAGATGCTCAACCTTATAATAAGAGAAATTAAAATTGCAATGAGATACCATTTACACTATCAGACTGTCAAAAATCAAAAGTTTGATGACACACTGTATAAGCATGTTGATGGGAGACAAAATTAGTGAAACTTCCGTGGAAGGCAATTTGGGAATACCATCTATACTTACCAAAATCCTTTAAAACACTGCTGGTGGAATGAAATGAGAAAAATCTTCGTGGGAGGAGGGAATTTACAAAATTGCATGTATCCAGATGAAAAAAAACAACACATACAATGCTCTGACCTAGTATTTGCAGTTCTAAGTACTATATGGATATGCAAAAGCCAAATGAAATATACTTGGGTATCAATATAATGGTAACGTGTGGTTAAATACATCAGTATATCCCTTAGGCTTACTATGAAACTTACCATGAGGCAGATACATCGTACTGCTATGGAAAGACATCTAAACTATATAAAAAGGAAACTGTAAAATAGTTTATTATCGACTAGGTAAAAATATATATGCATGTTTACTGTAGAGTCTCTTGTGAAAAGTCAAAAAAATTGATAATATTGGTTGCTTCCGAGGGAAATAAGACATACACTGTAATAACCTTTTTCCTTTTGAATTTTGTAGAATGTTCATGTGTTACTTCTTCAAAACATAAATATTTTAAATTAATACAAAACGAAAAACTGAGTACCAAAGGCCTCTCTCTACCTAGCTGACTGAAGATACAATCTTGCGTTCATTCAAGGTTCACTGAGCATCGTGCGCCGGAAATTGGGACAGAAGCTGGTGGGAGCGCCCCACCTCTGGTCCCAGGCTGAGCCCGTAGTGCCGGGCGGGGCACGGGGCCGGGAAAGGGGCGCGGGCCCGGGAAAGGGGCGCGGGCCCGCTCGCTGTGCTACCCGCTGCGTGAAGGCCGCGACCTGGCCCAACCGTTCCTAACGTTCCAGGACAAACGGCGGCTGGAATGCCCTCTTCGAAAGCAAACCGCCGCTTCCAGAAAACCATCCCCTTCCTCGTCCCCCACAGAAACGGACCCCTGCGCTTGTCGCCGTTTCCCTCAATCCCCAGGGAAGGGCAGGTCCACAGCTCCCTTACCACCGAGCGGTCAGAACTCGGGTCCTTCATCTTTCCTGTGGTCACCGCCCTCATCGTGTTCCTTCCCAGCGGGCCCTGGCTCTCTTTGACGCGCAACAACTTCCCCTTGACATTCTCTTCATGTCTACGAAGCCTATTTTTATGTACAAACCCCCGTCCCCGCCCCCCAAAGTTTTCATGTCACCTGATCCCCTGTCGTGGAATGGGGACCGATCGAGGCAAAAGATAGCACAGTAAACAAGTAACGGAGCACGGCCCATCATACTTTTTTCCTAACGGTCACTGGGTTGTGGGGTGACACTGGCTTTGTACAAATTTTGACACGCATGAGTGGTTCAAGCCCCTATTTCGCACTTTGATCCCAGCCACCGAAGCGCAGGTTTTTTCGCCAAGGCTTAAGAGATGGAAGCCTCTACGGTAATTGGCCTAGAGGTGCGCAGGGAGGACTCCGCGAAACCTCTAATTGGCTGTTTAATTCTCAGCAGGTGCACTCTTCAAGTAACACAGTCTGCCTTCCCTGGGGCCCATTGGCTGATATGGTGGACGGGCCTTGAATTCCATCCGGGTAATTGGGTAGCAGCACTCAGCCGCCCGTCGCTCAGGGAAAGACCGCTGAGGGATTGGTTGTGGCAGGGAATGCCATTGGTGGGGCTGCGAGCCGGACGCTGATTGGTGCGGGCGGGCTGAGGAGGCGGGGAAGTGGCGGCTGAAGCGAAGTCCGCGGGGCTGCGAGCGGGCGTGCGAGTGGGAGGAGGCGACGGCAGCCGGGCTGAGGTGCGAGGAGGAGCGCGCGACGGCCGACTCGAAGAGCGGTAAGGGCGGGTAGCGGGAGGGGAGGTTGGGGTTGTGGAAGAGCCCGGCTGGGGGCGTCCTGGCACAGAGGAGCCGAAAATGTGAGTGGGGCTGAGCAAGGGACGTCTCCGAGGGCCCTGGGCGAGGGGCGGCCGTGCGAGCCCCGGGTGGTGAGGCGCTGCTGGGGACGACTTAATCCTCTGGGGACCTAATCGGATCCGGAGAAGATGCGCTGGGCGCAGGGGTAAGCCCCAGCGACCCGGTACGAGAGGGGTTGCCAGTTAGGACTCTTCCATGGATTGGGCCTTTTTGAGAACCGCCATCAGTTTATCAGCTTGCTTTTTATTTTGCCCAGCTTGTGATGATCTCAAATAGAATGACTGCAGTCAGAATAATAACTGGGGGGTGGTGGTGGAGTATTTGTTTCGCCAGTTTCCCTCCTTACCCCTTAATGCAGATATCATCGTGGATTTTGGCTGAAGACTCCCGTGCCAAAGTTACATTTTTATAGGCTCTTTTCTCATCTTGAGAGAAATTGATTGAGGCTTTTTCAGTCATTGATTTCAAAATAAATGTAGCAAGGGTGAGGAAATTGAGTGAGGTACTTCAATTCAACAAGACTAGGGACACGGTTTAGGTACTGTGTGGGTTCTGGTTATTAGGAGATATACTGGAATGAGAGTACTGGAACTCAATGTGATTTGACTTCTAACTGTTTTTGAAATGATAATATGGAAGTAAGCCTTAGTTGTTCATATCAGATAGTTGTTAGCAGCTGTTTAATACAAATGTCAGGAAACTTTGAAGTTTCTGCCTGTACTAAAAACCATCATCTAGCTACAGTTCTCACCTTGAAATGATCCACCTGTCTCCTCTTTACCCAGCTTCCCCTAGAAACTATGGTCTTAAATTCCAATCTACTCTTCACATTCAATTTGAAGTAATAAAATCAAACACAAGCCAGCATTCAGTATTATACAATTATCCCCATTTCCATCACATTTTTCCCATTTTTGTTTCTTATTCCTGAAAAGAACAATGCGAAAGAACATGTCAATTGTAAAACAAAATAAAAAGAAAATTACTTGATCAATCAAGTAGATATTCATTCTGTGAGACATCAGCTGATAACTTAATTAACAAAAACTTCACTTGTAATATCCGAAGAAGAGTTAGTAAAATTCAGCTTTTGGTTCAAATAGAAGTCACCCAATGAGTGTATTCTTGTCACAGGTATTCATCTTTCTAACACACACCCACCCCCCACCACCAAATCGTCAATATTCTCTATCTCAAATGCTACCATCTACTAGGTGCTCAAATCGGAAACTTGGTAGCCAGCTTCTTGGCTCACCCTATAACATTTCCATAAATCAATTGCTAAGTCTTATGTATTCTACCTATTAAAACTTGCTAATCCATCTACTTTTCTCCATCTTTATTATCACTGACACCTGGACTGGCTTCTGAATTAGTCTCCCTACCCCCACTGTAGCTGTCTTCAATTCATTTTCACTACAGACACAGCCCTTAATCAAAACTTTCAAGCAATGCATGTGCTCTGAAGGAATATTTGGAGTACTATGGAAGCCCATAATGGTGAGACCTAATGTAGTATAAGAGGTTAGGGGATTTGGTTGCAGAACCAGAGGAATATCAGATATCATTTTGCCTTTATCCTGATGGTTTCTGAACTGGAAAAAACAATACTGTTAGTTCTGTGAGTCTCCTTAAGGAGGTGCCATTGGTGACTGGTCTTCAAACCACACTGCACACCACATTGTGTGGAAATCACTCATTAGCTGTGTGTCCTTAGGGAAATTTCTTTGTCTCCCTGGGCTTCAGTTTCCCCAGTTGTACCTTATTAGTAGAATCAGATTACCTCTGTGCAGTTCTGAAATTCTATAGTTTCTTTGTCCCATAAACATGAATTAGTGCCAGAAAGGTGATATTAAAGGCAGACAACACTAGAGTCCAGAGGAGTTACTGCTCTTGTTTGCAGGGCTAGATTTCTTTCAGTTTCCCTAAACTTTTGACACCTACAGACTATTGGCTGTCACAATAAGACTTTCTTTGCTTGATAAGAAGCTTAGTAAAGGCAGCTACCAAGTCTCTCTGAGCTGTTGTCTCTCCAGGGCCAAGCACACAGTGGATACTGTATATTTATTGGTTTGAATGCACAAGATAAATAATTTGTATTTTAATTGGGTGGTTTTCACCTGTGTACCATTCAAGGAATAAACCTTTTAACACATTGCATACCGCATAGAAATCTCTAAGACATACGCCAGGGACTGCACGTTTTGGGGCAAACTGCACATTATTTAAATCATCATAACTACAGATTGTCTCCGGAATCGTCAAAACAGTCATCCGCATCTTCGATCTCACTAGGAATATCTGATAAATTATCGTTAAATACTTCCAGAAGTGTATCAGTTTCGTTGGTTTCCTTTCTTTTTCTGAGAGGGGGCATTTCTAAAAGTGCCAGGAACTTGAAGATGAACACTGTTCGAATGACCAAAATACAATGTAACTGCCATGCTTTATGGGTTTGTGCAATTATATAGTTTTTCGTAGACTGATCTGCATGGTTTCCACCAATGAGATCGCTTCATTCGATGTGGACAAGACAGTGTGTTGATATCTAAGGTCCATAACAGATGGCACGTGAAAAACGAGAAAACTTGTGAGCGGTCCTTAACAGATGGTGCGCGAAACACGCAAAAACTCGTGAGCGGTACGCAGTGTGTTAAGTTCTAGTTCCTCTCAGCTGTTCATTAGCCAACGATTGTATTAATCAAAAATTTATAGTCTTTGCATTACATGCAATTAGTTATTTTGGTGTTGACCTTTCCTACTAGGCTGAATATTTCAGGACAGGAGTTCTTGTATCCCCAGCATGCTCAGCCCACAACAGAGAGCTAACAGTGTGTAAATGGGGCACGTTAATAGTGACGACAAGCTTTGCACTTTAGGGACCATATGAGAAAATATATAAAGTAACCAGTAGATAAAAGAACTGAAATCTTTTCTAGAGACCCAGACTAAGCCATCTCTTAATATAGGAAAATGGCAGTTCTTGTGGCTTAAGAGTTATTTAAGCAAAAAATGGCCTTTATGAAACTGAGCTTGTTTCCTTTCATTTGGTATTGGGTTGGCCACAAAGTTTTAGTTTTTTCTATATGGTGGCTCTAGTAGTGTTTAGTTGTTTTTAACTTCATTTGAAACAGTTTTGTTAGATTGTATTGTGATAGCTCTCATATCAGTGGGCATTTAGAAAAAAACATGAAAACTGGTGAATTTTTGTGCAGCCATTTAAATATTGAAGATGGAAGGAAATATGCAACATTTTCAGTGTATTATGCTTTATTATTTCAAGAAATGTAAAAATGCAACTGAAATGCAAAAAAAGTTTTGTGCAGTGTATGGAGAACCTGCTGTGACTGATCAAACATGTCAAAAGTGGTTTGAGAAGTTTCTTGGTACTCTTGACATTTTGGCCAAATAATTTTTTGCTGTGGGGCTGTCTTATGCACTGGAAGATGTTTAGCAGCACCCCTGGCCTCTACTCACTAGAAGACAATAGCGGGAGATAGCCAACATACTCAAAATATCCAAATCAACAAAGTTATTGGTGAAAATGAAAAATGTGCCTCTTACTTTATGGAAAAAAACCATATAGACTTTTTGGCCAACCCAATATATAAAAAGATGTTTACATAATACCACCCAAACTTTCACAGAAAGTATTGAAAGGTTTTATTTGCAGCTTAGTTGGGGGAGGGGAGAGGAAAGAGTACAATAACTGATTTTTATCCAGTTAGGGTAGGGAAGGAACCTCATCTATCTCAAATAACCTTACATTAAAACTCAACCTTTTTCTTCCTATCCACTAAAAGGTGGCTGGGAGAGGGGGGTGGAGCAGCCACATTTTCTCCAGTAGGTTTATACTCAGCCTCTAAAAGTGATGTAGTATACTGGATCTGCTTACTGAGTAATTAATTGCCTAGAATAACAAGACACTTGAAAAGAGTCCCTCACCAAGGTGATAAAACAAGGGGCAAGAGAGTGGATTAAATTTGTTTAAAACTATTGACTAGAAAAAATAGATTTGGAAAACTTCTGATAGTCCTCTGAGGACCCTTATTCATTTCTGCTGGTCAGTAAAGCTCTCTGAGGCCAGATGCAAAACTGGGTCCTCTGACTGACAGTAGTAAGAAATTCATCTGTAGTTCCTTATGTGATTTTTATGTGCTCCTCAGAATGAGATTTCTGTGTTAGGTTGTCTCCTTTTACTCATCACTCTTCCTGGGAGACTTTCAGGAAAAGCTCATATAGAACCAAAGTTTTATTCCTAAGTAGGTCCTTTATTAATGAATATGTTTTTAGGCTTACTAGTATGCAGTCTTTTTTTTTCTTGGATATCATAATTATGTGTGTTGAATTTGTACCTGGAGACAAATTGTAGCATCAATTACATTTTCTAGCTCATTTTAAAGCAAATCTTTTAAGCCACATTATGTTTTGTTCTACTAGATTGTAATATCTGGAAATAGACACTGTCCGTCTTTTTTTTTTACCACCTACAGTGTTTTCCAACAGTGTTTATTAATTTTTAATTGAATGTGTTGACCAAAATAAAGATACCAGAACTGTTTCACTGATAGTTTAAAAGGAGGGGTGGGGATGCTTTCAGAGTCACTTTAAAAGGTTGTTACTATGCAAATAACCCAGACTCTGGGTAAGAGGTCAGGTGAGCTCTTTAATCATGTGTACTCTTCTGCAAAACTAGGGTTTACTATTTTACAGGATTATATGAAGATTTAATAAAGTAATGTATGTGAAATGCCTGGTGGCATAGTATCTACTTAATACATATGTCTTTTCATCTTCATGTCCTTAAGTGCCACAGTAGCATCTAGCACATCTACTTAATAAATGTGGTTGAACTGCATTGGTGAAGCCAGTGGTTTAGAGACAACAGATAAACTATTGAGTTAAGGAGAAACTCACCTGCCATTAGCAAAGGGAAATCCCAGAGACTGCAGAAGAAGTGGTAGTGACAGATTTAAGACTTAAAGAAGGAATAGGATTTTGCCAGGGGTTCCAGGTGGGTTAAGGAGTAAGACTAGGAAGACTAGAAGTGATACATGTCAGAGCAAGGATACAGAAGAAAGCACATCATATTCCTCTAGTAGAGATGGGTTTAGAATATAGTGGTAGGCAGAGATTCAATTACAAAGAACTTTTATGCCATTAATGAATTCATATGCAGGCAACAAAGTTGCTAAGAAAAGGAAGTTTATTCATTCTTTCAACAGATGATTTTTTAAAATTTTATTTGTGATTGATTTGAGAGAGTGAGAGAGAGAGACATCGACATCGATTTGTTGTTCCACTTATTTATGCATTCATTGGTTGATCCTTGTATGTGCCCTGAATAAGAATTGGACCCACAACCTTGGTATATCGGATGACACTTAAACCAACTGAGCTACCTGGTCAGGGCTCAACAAATGGTCATTCAGCGGCTACTGATTGTTAACCCTTTCGGTACGAGCGCTCTTTCCGCTGCGACACTCCTGCTGTACCAGGTGCCATGCCGAAAACGCGCATATAGCACATGGTCAGTCCTCCTTTGTGTGAAGACTTTCCTAACCTTATATGAGATCTATGCTTAATAAAACAATGCTTTTTTCCAAGTGTTGTTTGTAACTTTAATATTAAGAGATAGTTATATAAAATTCTATCAATTATATAAGTAAAATTTATAAAAATTATATACAGATGGATGCCGGATATATCTGGCGCTCATCCACACACGTCATCAGATGGGCGCCAGATGTATCTGGCACCCATACCAAAAGGGTTAAGCACTAAGGAAGGAAAAAACACACTCCTGCCCTTGTGGAGTTTACATTCTAATGGGGAGATAACCAAAATGAAGACCTCGCAGGTCATTATAATGACTTTGGCTTCTAATCATAGGGACATGGGGAGCCACTGGAAGGTTTTGAGCAGATGAATGATGTTATTTGATATTAATTTTTTAATGTTGTATTGAAAATAAACTGAATGGGGACTCCTGATCAAGATGGCAGCATAGGTAAACACAAACAACCACATCACAATTACAACTAAAATATAGAGCAACCATCACTCAGAACTGTCAGAAATCAAGTTGAATGGAAATCTGACAACTACTAAATTAAAGAAACCACATCCATCCAGATTGGTAGGAGGGATGGAGATGTGTGGTGGATAAAAATTCAGGAGGGATATCTCAGGAGCAAGGGGTCCCAACCCACACCAGGAACCCCAGCCCAGGGTTCCAGTGCCAGGAAACTAAGTCCCCATAACTTCTGGTTGCAAAAACCAGTGGGAATTGAGTCAGTGGAAGAAAGTTCTGGAGTCCCAAGTAGTTCCCCTTAAAGAACCCAAACACAGACTTACTCAGATTCACTCCCTCTGAGCTCCTGCACTGGGGTAGCAGCTTGAAAGGTACCAGTAGTATATAGGGAGGAACTGAAGCAAGGTAGGAGCTGGGGAACAGCTTCCTCCCAGACAGAATGGCAAGCAGAGACCATTGTCCTTTTTCTGAGCCCTCCCCGCAAAGAGCCACAAAGCCAGCAGGATAGTATCATATGTGAGACTCCGTCAACCTGGCTAACCCTGACAAACGTCCTGCCCTGGAGATCCCCTGAGATTCTATCCCACCTGACTTAAAGGCCCACCCAAAATGTTAACTGTGATTATTCCATTTGACTGGTGGTCTTGTCTCATGCTTCACAACTTCCTAAATCTTATCAAACAAATAACAGCCAGTCCCCAACCCCCGTACCCCTTGCTATGTGGCTCCAGGCCTGACACTAGCAACAACCAACCTAGATAGCTTGGCTTTGACTGGGAATCTCCAAGCCCAGCACAAGTAGCAGCCATCTGATTGATTTATAGCTCATGCAGGGTGGCCCTGGGCAGAACACAGGCGGGGGCTGAACTTGGCCTGCACCACTTAGGAAACCCCAGAGTCTGCACATCCGGTTGACAGCTACAGGCCATATCAGAGCACCACCACCCTGCCCCTGCACAGCTGATCCTCCACAAATGGCGGACGTTAATGATCAGTGGACACAGCCAGTCGTTATAGCTGACTGGCCTGGGTAAATCCCTCCCGTTAACATGCCAACAGCAATTAACACTCAACTACAAGAGGAGGGTATACTCAGCCCACAAGAAGGGTGTACCTTGAGTATCCAGATTGGCTGATAGGGGAGGCTGTGCCACTACCCTACAGGACACCTACTACACTAGGCTACACTACCAAGACAGGGAGTCATATCAGTTCTACCTAATACACAGAAACAAACACAGGGAGGCTGCCAAAAAGAGGACACAAAGGACTATGGCCCAGATGAAAGAACAGATCAAAACTCCAGAAAAGAACTAAACAAATGGAGATAAGCAATCTATCAGATGCAGAGTTCAAAACACTGGCTATAAGGATGCTCAGGGAACTCATTGGCTACTTCAACAGCACAAAAA
>VMDR010001876.1:0-108231 GCA_007922815.1 Macrotus californicus | reverse complement strand
TATTATGGACCTTAGATGTCAACACACTGTCTTGTCCACATCGAATGAAGCAATCTCATTGGTGGAAACCGTGCAGGCCAATCTACGAAAAACTATATAATTGCACGAACCCATAAAGCATTGCAGTTACATTGTATTTTGGTCATTTGGATAGTGTTCGTCTTCAAGTTCCTGGCGCTTTGAGAAATGTCCCCTCTCAGAAAAAGGAAGGAAACCAATGAAACTGATACACTTCTGGAAGTATTTAACAATAATTTATCAGATATTCCTAGTGAGATCAAAGATGTGGATGACTGTTTTGACGATTGCGGAGACAATCTGTAGTTATGATTATTTAAATAATGTGCAGTTTGTCCAAAAACGTGCGGTCCCTGGCGTATGTCTTTGAGATTTCTATGCGGTACGCAATGTGTTAAGAATAGTATAGGGAATGTAGAAGCCAAAGAACGTATATATATGACCCATGGACATGAACTAAAGAGGGGGAATGAGGGTGGGAGGGAGTGTGCAGGGCACAGGAGAATAAAGGTGGGAAAATGGGACAACTGTAATAGCATAATCAATAAAATATATTTTTAAAAAAGAAAAAAAAAGAAAAGCATCATAGAAATGGTCTTGTCAAATATTGATTCCAGGTGGAGTTGCCAACCTGTGTCACTGGTCCCAAGAGTTGTTTAAATCCCTCTTTCCTCCCAGACCAGAGACTCCCAGTTCACCCTTGCCTCCACTAGCAATGGCCTCCCTCCCTACCCAAGCCAGTTCCTTTCATCAGAGAGACCACAGTTCCTCACAGGCAGGCGTCTTGTCCAATTCATCTTGTCTCTCCACTCCTCCCCCGAATAAATGGGCCCTGAAAGAATGCATGCTACATGCAAGAATTCAGGCATGTGTAAGTGATCATGCAAGGACCAACGAAAGGCCCGCGATGGCCTTCACTGTCCTGGCATCATCGAGCATGTAAGAGACAAACAAGTGTTCCTGGCCCTCGGAGGACTGCATTGGGCAGGCGACCATTGAGTGTGGATGGTGGCAGAGAGAAGTGTCAGGAGAACTGGGAGGAGGGGGAGGAGGTAGAAGGACAAGCACACAGTGGCCTTGCGAAGCTCCCTACAGAAGGCAGGACTTGAGCGCTGTCACAAATGTAGGGAGCAGAGGGCGTGGACGTGAGGAAAGGCAGAGAGAGGCAGAGTGGACAAGAGAAGGTCACAGAGATGGGTAAGCCCATCTGTCTGCCCATTTGGCATCTGTAACACATCAAGGTCAGCTCACAAGGGACCCAGACAAGGAAAGAGGCAACGACCCTCACATGAGCTCTAGCTTGCTCAAACAGACACGTGAAATTAGGGAGAGAAAAGCTTCCACACACACAGTCCAGGTCCCCAACTCATCCCTGGTTAAACATGGGTTCCATGAACTGGCCAGCAACTCAGCCACTGGAGAGCACCTATGCGAAACTGTGCTTACCTTACATGCCCCCAGGGATGTCCCCATCAAAATAATACTGTGATTAGAGAAACAGCTCCCGTCAGCCCTCTGAGGGTGACCTGTGAGGACAGCCAGTAGAAGAATCAATGAGGGAATTAAGCCTATTTCAGTCCAATAGCCAGTTTCTAAGAACCCCATGGGGTGTGACTATTATAAAAAGCATTCCATACTAAACTGACACCCAGCCAGAATGACATGGGCCTTTGTGATGGTTTTGACCGGAAAATGGCATATAAAGTAGCCAACCAGCAGCCCTTACTCTCATTGTCTCAACAATAGCAATGACAATAAGAATTTATTGTCATTTAACCTTGTTTGCTCTTGTACAGCTCTCTGGAGGGTGTCCAGTCTGTAATCGTCTCTTTATTTCTATCCCTGTCGACATCTCTGTTACTCTTCTCCAGACTTCCTCTAGGCTCTCCACACCCTCCAAACGTGGGTCTGGGGCCCTTAAATATAATAGCTGCCATGGTAATGACTCTTTGGGTTAAAAATTAGATACCAAATTTTAAGTAACTTACACACACAAAAAGGAGGGAAGGCAGATTTATTGACTCCTGTAATTAAAAGATCAAGGGTGGATCAGGCCTGAAAGAGTGGCTGGATCCAGGGGTTCGAAGGACGAGACAGGCAAAACAGCCAGTGGAGCTTAGCAATAAGTGGAAAGGTGGTCATTCTCCACAGCCCTAGCTGAAAGTCACAGGAAGGTCCTTAGGGTCATGAGCCCATTCCAGAACCAATCTTTGTGGCCAGAGAGGTGGCCGTCTTCCTACCCCCACAGTCTGTGGGAGATGCTGGGTCAGCACACTTGCAGAAATGGGTGTCCCTGAAGGAAAAAGGAGTTCCGTTAAAGCTGAAGGAATGCTGAGCAGAGAGACTGTCCTCTTGCATGCTGTGTATCTGTTAGTTTTTCAGTGTTGCTTTGCCTCTCACTTTCACTGTCATTGTCCATTCATGGTCACCATAGCCCTCCAAGAAAGGCAACTTAAGGACAGGTACCCCATTTCACAGCAGGGGAAGCAGAGGCTCAGAAACCAAAGCACCATGCCCGGGGACAGCAGAACGAGAATGATGTACCTGGCCCAGGGCTGGCAACCCAGGCCCCTGACAAGAGAACCCTGTCCAGGACTGGGAAAGAAAAAGATCAGAGCTTATTCTGGACACATCCTGCCGTCAGATGACTATGGCAATGAACTGTTTCAAGTCCAATCTCACTTCAGATCAGCTCATTAAAATGTCCTGAATGCTCAAATTCCCTCACAGTCATGCACTTCTTCCCGCATACCTGGGAGGGAGTGGAAGAAGTGAAAAAGCAGAACCTCCTTTATGCTCCTACTTAACCATGGGGCAAAATCTCTGCTGATGTTAACTCCCCCTACAAGGATTTCCCAAGCAGGGCGTATATCCCAGCATCCAGAGCTGCCCCAGGGGCTTGGAGTCTGAGGCCTCGCTGTTCAGGTGAGCTCTGGGACATAAAGACTCACCCTCTACAGAGAGAAGACTGTCCAGGGGCTGCCGCTGCCCAGCGGCACCCACTGCAGGAGGCACAGAAGCTTCTCACTGCAGGACCCCACCAGCTCCAGGCCAAAGCAGCTACGGGAAGACAGGGAGCTCCCACCTCTCACAGGCTCTGTAGAAGCAGTCCACTGCAGCAAAGGGAAATGGAGATTCAGGGATTGAGAGCCCAAACTCTGGCTGCAGACCACCTCGGCTCAAACCTGTCTCCACCATTCACTGCCTGGGTGCCTCCAGCAAGTAACCTGAGCCCTCTGTGCCTCAGTTTACTCAACTGTACAAGGGCAATCATAGTGTTCCCTAGCCCTCGTAGGGTTGTCACATGAACTAAGAGAAATTGAATCCATGCAAAGAGACTACTATTACATGGTCAGTGGTCAGTATTACCTATTGTTATTATTGCTATTATTTTATCATCTATTGATAGCAAGTTCTTCTACTAGAACAAAGCCTAGCCTAGTATTCCCAAGCCTACCACAGGGTTCAGTGGTGTGGTAGACCCCTCTCAAAGATGTCCACTTCTTAATCGCTGGAATCTAGAAATGTTATCTTACATGGTCAAAGACCTTGCAGGAGTGGTTAAGGCTCTTTAGATGGAGAGATTTTCCTAGATTATCCAGGTGGGCCCAAGGTAATCACAAAGTGCTTATAAGAGGCAGGTAGGAGGGTCAGAATGAGAAAAGATGTGACAAGGGAGGCAGAGGTTGGAGTGATGCAGCCATGAGCCAAGGAACGTAGGCAGCCTCTAGAAACTGGAAAAGGTAAGGAAGTGAGTTCTTCTCTAGAGCTTCCAGGAAGAAAGCAGCCTGGCTGATACCTTGATTTTTGGACTTCTGATTTTTTACCGTAAAATAACGAATGTGTGCTGTTTTACGCTACTCAATGGTTAGGATCATTGTGACTGACATGGGTCTCTTGATCACCACCTCCAAGCCATGGGTGCAGGGAGCATCTGATTAAAGAACACTCAGAAGAAAGCTTCCCCATGCTCTAAAAGCATCTGTTCACATTCATTCCCTTAAAAAATCTTTATCATGTCTACTCTGGAAAACAGCCCATGGCGACCCTCACCACTCAATAGAGGGCTCATTCCTAGGCTCCTTCCATCCTTCTGGTGGGCTCTTTCCAGCGTGTTGGATTTTCATGGGTGATAGAATCTTATTCCATTTTCAATGTTGATTGTTGACAGCTTTCAAGCCCCACCCCCACCCCTTTTCCTTATGTCCCATCCCTGGGCAAGCTGATAAGAAAGTCCAGGTGCTCCCTCCCCTGGCTCTGAGAAAAGTCAAACTATGCAAACCCTGGCCCACCCACAGGAGCCCTCATCTTGGTTCCAATCCCCAACCAAAGTAAAAATCAGAGCCACTCCAACCCCACATCTCATTCACTTTTCACTCCAGACCAAACCTGAGCCCTTCTCCTTGGGGAATCCTTCTCCTGGGTAATAAACTTCATTTCACACCTATAAATGCATGGGAAGGGACCTGCCCAGCATTCAATAATGCTAGATGCCCAAATAAAAACATCATGTTGTGTTTATTGCCTTAAAACCCAAAGGGGCTGCTATACTTTTACACATCCAAAACCACACACCAGCCCCCACTGCTGGAAGAAAAAAGGGGCCACACCGACAAATCTCTAAAGAAAAATTTTCCACAAGTCTTCCATAAGATTCCCCTTCACCTCTCATGCCATATGCCACCCCTAGCTGCAAGGGAGCCTGGGAAAGCAAGACCTCACTTTTTCAGCCTCTCAAGTAGAGGGCAGGCAAGAGTTAAGAGGGTTGGGGATAGTGTCTGCCATGGGGGCTAATGAAAAAGTCAAACATTTATTGAGCACTTACATGGTTTCTCTTCTCCAAGTACTTTTATAAGTACATTACATATGTTATCTAATTTAATCCTCCTAAGGGCCCTATGAAGTAGGTATCATTATTCCCATTTTTTAAACTGAGGAGTTGAGGCCCAGAGAGGTTGGGTTACTTGCCCATGATTAGGATTTGAACTCAAGCCAACTCTAAAGCCCAGGCCCTTAGGTACTACCTTATACTGCCTGCCTCAGCGTTTGCAGATGCTCCAATGTGCATATGCTTACATTTGGCACAAAAAGAAGCCCCCAGGGACCAGGGCAGGAGACCCCACCACCATCAACTACACACAGTCCTAGCAGTTCCAAGAAGGCAGGAAACACCAAGCACCCCTCTGTTCCTAATGCACCAGCCTGGGGAGCCCACTCACTGTTAGCCTGAATAAAGGAAATCCATGCTGCTGGCACTCCGGTCTCTAGCCCTCCCTTCTCCATTATTACCCATCTAGAGAAAGGCCAGAAACCACTTCCATCATTCACGGTTGGGGTCATGGCTTGAAATGGTCAACCACTAGTCCCAATGAGACACTGACTTGTCCCCTCTAGGCACTGGGAGGCAGCTACCAGCTCAGGCTGGTGCAAAGGGTGCCCACCACTCAGCAGTGTCCAACTAGAAGGCACCCTAAAAACCCCCACTGGAACTCCAAATACACCTGGAAAATGAAACCCTAGTGCCAGGCCTGTCTTTTGGGGGATGGGGCTTGATGCTCATGCTCCTGATATTACATCCATTGGTCATTACATTTGTGTGTGTGCTAGGAGAGTTAATTTGTGGTAAATGTAAACATTAAAACTACACTACACTGCCATTTTTTTACCTCGTGTTGGCATTTTGTAGTTCCCTGGGAGCCTTTTAATTTGGAAAAAGCCAGGCCTCCTTAGTCACAAAGAGGGCACACCTAAGCCCACACATGGAAGAGTTCACAAATGCATCCCTCCCTTGTCCAGAAGACACACGGAAGGTGGGTGAGCCTAAAGCAGGGACTCCAACCCTGCTGGAGAGCTTTAAACAACAAGTCAGTCCTGTCAATGTCATGTTTTCCCAAGTGAGACATGAAACGAGGGGTGCTCCACCTCTGTGGTGTTCTTCCCCAAACGCACAGCCCCAGTCTGACCAGAAAAAAACATCAGACCAAAACAGAGACGTTCTACAAAATACCTCACCAGTACTCTTCCAAAGGTCATGGTCTTTCAAGGTCACAGTCTTTCAAGGTCATGAAAAACAAGGGTAGTCTGAGGAATTGTCATAGAGCAGAGGGGACTAAGGAGACATGACAACTGAATGTAATACGGTATTCTTGATAGGATCAATTCACCTTTTTAAATTCGTGGCCCTTATTCAAACCAATTACAATTGTGGTTCCCCCTTACCTTCCAAGACCCACAGTGGATGTCTGAAACAGCAAATAGTATCAATCCCTACATGTAAAATGTTTTTTCCTATACATACATACCTATGATAAAACTTATTTACAAATTAAGCACAGTAAGAGATTAACAACAATAATAAAATAGAACGATTATAACAATATCCTGCAATAAACGTTATGTGAACGAGGCCTGCACTCCTCTACCTCCCTCTCCCTCTCCCTCTCTCTGATAACCACCTGATAACCAAAAATGCCACTAAGTGGTGAAGGGCGGGTAGCAGATAGAGCATGGACGTACTGGAAAAGGGATGATTCACATCCCGGCAGGACAGAAACAGGACGACACAAGATTTCAGAATGGCACACGTTTTAAAACTTGTAAGTTGTTAATTTGGGGAATTTTCCATTTAACATTTTCAGACCAAGACTGATCATGGTAACTGAAACCGTGGAAAGCGAAACCACCAACGGGGGAGAAGTGCTATAAACCAGAGTCTTGGGCATCAGCAGCTCTCCTGGTGATCCTGGTGGGCCAGTAGGGCTAAGAATCATAGACCAGAGTTTCCAACCGTGTGTGCATCAGCATCCCCTGGAGGGTTGACTGAAACATTGCTAGGCCCACCTGAGTTTCTGTTCAGGACATCCAGAATGGGCTCTGAGAATCTGCATCTCTAACAACCTCCCAGGTTATGCTCATGCTGCCAGTCCTGGGACCACTGGTCTAGATCCTTGCAATTCAAAGTGTGGTCCTCTGACTGGCAGCATCGGCATCCCCGGGAGCTTGTATGAAATGCAGACACTCAGCCCCACCCAGACCTGCTAAGTCAGAATCTGTGTTTTAATCGGAGCCCACCGTATTCCTTTACACGTGAGTCAGGGAGGCACTGCTCTAGAATGAAACTGCAGGGGGGGTGAGGAAGTGGGAGCTGAAACGGCAGTAGTCAGGGGCTTGGTACCCATCACTGCCCCACTTCACCAGCCTGGCCTCCCTGTCACACCTGGGAAAGGAAAACAGGAAGAAAACATCAAGGAGCTCTGCCACTATTAAGCCAGAGGCAGAACTGAGCAGAAGAGTGTTTTGTGCCCTGGGCAGGGCTGCCCAGGAGCAGAGCATGGTGACCTGGCCAGGAGGGAAGCGAGCTGCTGGCAGGAGCTGAGGCAGGCTCCAGGGAAACCAGGCCAGGAGGCGCTCGGCACGGGAAAATGGACATCACAGCCCAGCCTAAGTGTTAATGTTTACTCTACTGAGGGCTGACCTCGTCCTTCCTTTAGAAAAGGAGAAAAAGACAAGCTAGTCCGTGCGGCTTCATAACAGGAAGGATTGGGGGGGTTGGAGTAGTAAGAAGGCAGAAGGAAAGGAGGTGAGAGCAGAGCCTTTATGAACAAATGGGATCTTACCAAAATGTTTGCAGACGGAAGGCTTAGGGGAGTGAGCCTTCCACAGTTCCCCTGTGGCCAGCTACCTGTAGCAGTGGCACCTGGTCACCTGGCATTCCAGGCCTTTGTTAAACATAGGCCCTCCCAATCCATCCCAGCAAACATCACTGCTCCAACAGGCCAGGCTGCAAAAAACACACGCCTTCTGGGGCTTTACTCGTTCTAGGCAGAACTACCTGATGACCAGTTCCCAACTCAGACCCCAGCTCCTCATGGCTGTACCCTTAAGACCAGTGAAGACCCAAGTGTCACTCCACATGGCTCTATGTAATGCCTCCCATTTGCCATCACTGAGGGTAATTCCACACCTCCCAACCGGCCCTGCCCCTGAGGATCTGCTCCAGGGCCTCTCGGAGCCACTTTCATTTTCTAAAATGGTGTTAGACACTTGTATTCTTAGAGCCCTGCAGCTGTGGCAGGGGGACCCTAAGGAGCCTGTCATGCTGAAGGTGCCACCTCTGACGCTGGCAGAAGGCTCCAGCTCTGAGGAAATGAACCTGGCAACCAGACAAGGCAGCATTCTTCATGGAGGATGAGTGGCATGGGTAGCTTCTTTAATACACAGATGTCAACATCCCTGCAAATAAATTTTTCCAAGATTCTAAATATGTGCATGTTTATCGAGCACTTACTACAAACCAGGACATTTGCACTTACTGTTGGCTGGGAACATGTGAGGGTGTTCCATCCCATGGGCCACAGAGTTAGAACGTGTCTCTCCTTCACCTGAGGAGAGGAGGGGAGGGGAAGGAAAGAGCCAGACTGCCAGAGTGAAAGAAGCCAACACCTAAGTTGACTAAGTATCCAAATGTTAAAAGAGAAACGCTCTTCAAAGAAAGTTCGTGGTGGTACCCTCCTGACACCCTGCCATTGCTGGGAGAAAAAAGTCGCAGAACTTTACTGCAAAGCTCCAAACCCAAATGAATTCATGGCAAGTCCTACAGGGACAGAGGAGGAAGCAGGACAAAGGTCCCACACAGAAGCCCACACGAGCTCTCTGTGAACTAACCAGAGCACACTGCCGGAGAGACGGCCTCCTGCAGCTCTGGGCTCCAGAGACAGCTCCACCCAGGCTGAGCAGAAGGCAGGGGCCAGCAGTTGGACAGTAAAGACGCACTTCAGGCCAAGGCCAAGGATGCAAAGACACCAGAGTGACTGCTATCTGACGAAGAATTTGTCTGATCTTTGTTCCTGGCTCCTGGGAGAAAACCTCTAACTCCCTGGAATTTCCCAGCGACAGGAGTGTCTTTGATATTCATGTTGTGCCCCTTGGATGGCACCTGAGTTTGAACTAGGTGACTCAGGATGGGGGCTATGCCAGCCCCATCTGCCCAGGGAAGGTGGGGACGGGGGTTCAAGTTCAATCAAGTGGTCAGTGACTCAATCAGTGCTGCCTCTGTAATGAAGCCCTAACAAAAACTGAATGTTGAAGCTCCATGACCACTGCTACCCGGGGAGGGGGTGTGTCCCGATTCCACAGGCGAGGACTGGAAGCCCTGCACTTAGGGCCCGCCCAGACCTCGCCTGCTGCCGTTTGGCAGGTGCTGGTTTGAATCCTTTAAAATAAAACTGTAACCACAAGTGCAGTGATGTCCTGAGTTCTGTGAGTCATTCTAGAAAATGATTCAATCTGAAGGGGTTGGGGGAGCCTCCAAATTCGTAGTCAATTGGTCAGAACTGCGGGTGGCCTATGGACCCCTAAACCTGCAGCTTGTGTCTGAAGTGACAGCAGTCTCATGGGGGAACCGTGACTTAAGCCTGTGGAGTCTGCACCACTCCGAGTGGTCGGTGCCAGATTTGCACTGCAGAGTGTAGTTGTCCAGGGCCATGCTGCCTTAGGCCCCAGGGAACATGCTGGACTCAGTCTGCATTTTCCAAGACCTTTTGTCTGCACTACCCATCCACTCCCCCACTTCCCACTGAAAACTCAATTGCCTCCAAAGTCAGGGTGTTTGAGACCCAATGCAGGCCCATACGACAGACCAAAGAACAAGCACAACCCATGTCTACAGCACTATGGGATAAAAAATGAAGCAGCTGTGTGACTTTAGGCAAATTACTAAACCTCTCTGAGCCTTGGCTCCCCTCTCTGAAGATGAGGCTAATGACCCCTCACAGAGCTGAAGGGACAAACCAGTGATAGAATTTACTTACAGAGAGCCCAGCATGTTCCCTCACATGTGGGAGGCGCTCAATATCCATCAGCCTGCTCTTCTCCGACTTTCAAACTGCCCTGAACCCAAACTTCTCCAGCCCCTCTCCACTCCCTGGATATCTGTTCTGGGTGCTTGGGCCCACTGGCAGCCTGCTGATGTTTCACATCCCAGACCAGCAGGAAGCCAACCATTAAACCAAAAGTGAAAAGCAAATAACCATTACCTTGAAGAAAAGGACATTTATATTTACTTTAGTAACTATAAAAGACACCATAAAATATAACATACAGTATGCATTCTCATGATTAATAACAAATCTTGCCAATCCTTCTCTCAGGTGCCTGGGTACATCCAAATGGTCACTAAGAACAATTAATTCTTTCAGGAAATAAAGGGATTGCAAATCGTCTCTGGTCAATGGAAAATCTGCTCGTTGTATTAGGATTAATGAGAACAGGAAATTAGACTCAAATTCAGGGGTTTTCCACCCCATGAATCAGGTAGAGTAGGATCAGAGAGACTCAAACGTAATCACTGTCTGAGAACAAATGTGCTCAGTAAGAGCCAGGACCTCCCGAATCTGCGGAGTGACAGCTCTGGGGAGTGACCGGACAAGGAGAGGGGACCTGTTCTCCAGCAAACCCAGAGGCCACACTCCCCTCCAACAAACTCTCACTTCATACTAGTTAACAAAAAGGATTAACGGAAGTCAGGGGACTTCAACCTGGCAGCCCCTGGAGACCACAGAGGTCCAGGAGTTAAAGCTGGAGTCTGGGATGTCCCAGAAATGGGCACAGAAGATCACGGTGGGAGAGGGCAGGCTGGCAGCAGGCAATAAGGTGAAGCACAGAGTCTGGGCAGGTGACGAGGAGGATGCAGAGCGGAACCCTAGCCACGGTAAGTGAGGTTCAGTCTACTGTCTCCAGCACTGGGGCCATCGGATGGCGAACCAAAGGGCTAAGTCAGGAAGCAGCTAGCAGGACAAGGCTGGTGCCAGGTCCCTGGGAATTAGGTGAGAACCAAAGTCTGAGGTTTCAGCTGAGCCTCTGAGTTCTGGCCTTTGGCTTCTGAACACCTGCAAGCAAGGTCTAAGTCTCGGAAGACAAGAGAAACCTACCAGAAGCTGGAAGTGGCCCCGCAGCGGCAGGCCAGAGAAGCACAAGGCAAGAAGCCACGCAGAACACAACGGCGTGTGGTGTCCAGGGCCACTCCTACCCAACGACCAAAGTGGGTTCACTCCCAGCCTAGAGTAAAAATCCCATTGGCCGAGAGCTGCCCTGAAACCCTGAGGGCGTCTCACTGAACACAGCACATAAGACAGCAAAGGGGTCCCCGTGACAGCAATGAACTCACAGCTGCAGCACAGACTCGCTAAGGGGCAACAGACACCTCTGGGGAGTGGCAGGGCTTGGAGAGGGAACCTGTTCTCCAGCAAGCTCAGAGACCATGCTCCTCTCCAACAAAATCAAACTTCCTGCAAGTTAAATGTGCCCTCATTGGGACTTATAGTCCATCCTGACACAGGAGGGGCTAACAGAAGTGAGGGAACATCTAATCCAATGGGACCCACCGGGAGTGGGAAAGCAGACTGTGTGCCACCGCCCTCAATAAGGACAGAAACCTATGGCATGGTTCAGCGTGTGGGCCCCAAGGCAGAGGCCACAGTGTGGCACAGGAATTCCAGAGGCAGAGTAGGACAGTGCCCTGTTCAGTGATCATGGGCTCCAGGCCACCACATGGCAGAAACAGGGCAACTGGTAGAGACATGCCTAAAGAATGAGTGAAAAGAACTTTGCCCACCATAGAGCCCACCGAAAAAGGGAAGGGGGCAGAAGGTCCACTCAGTGTGGAGCAGGCAACAGCCAGCAAAGCAGGGCCAGGACCCAGCTGGTCAGTCTTAACGCCTTCACCCGCAGAATGAGTTCGTGAAGGTCGATCTGCCATAAGCTGAAGGTCTCGATGAAAGAGATCTGGGTCCTTCTGAAGAATGAACGGGTAGTCTTCTTTTTGTGCCTGCAGGAGGGGAGAGAAGAAAGGAGAGAACCAGAGATAAAGAGGCAAGAAACACTTGGGATCATTTAGAAAAATGGAAGAGAGTGGCTTTGCCAGCTCACCAGCTCCCCACCCACTACACGCATCCTGGTTACATGATCACACCAGTGCCCATCAGGGACCAGAGGGACTCCACCATTCCAAGTTTCCCAGATAAGTGGGGTAAGGAAGCAAAGGCAGCTCTTTCACAGGGCATCAAAGGCCTAGTGGACCCACTGGGTACAATGGCTCAAAGCTTCTTTTTCCAAGAGTATAGTTAGTATTTATCAAACCGGAACCTCCCAAACTGAAATATAAAAGCTTTCCCACACTTTCTGAAGGTAAGAGTCACCTGGAAACCTGGTCAGGTGGCCCTAGGAGACTGAAGCCCTTACCGGCACAGCCCAGCTCAGTCTCGGCACCAACAAAAGGACATGGTAAAAACTGGTGTTTATGATGTAACCTGTTCACAACTGTTTCCTGAACCCTCAAAGGAAGATAAATCATGTTCAGCCCTTTCTGTGTGCAGTCTATTTTTCTCTAATCTAATTTGATATTTGATAGTGGGTACATGATACATGTGGTCACCTCTCCCTTCACCAAGTAGTTGGCAAAACGGCCTATGCCCTGTGTGGGACGGATGGGTTGGGAGATGACCCTGGTCTAGGCCTCCCCTCTCGGGGGAGAACATTTGGCCACAGCACGAGTCTTCCCATACCTATGCCACCCTCAGGTGAAAGGGCCTAGTGCTCTCGCACCTCTGTCACTACCTCCCTGAGGAGGTGCCCTTCCGCTTCCATCCACAACACAAGGGTGGATGAGGCATCTAAAACAACCTGAGATCCTGGGAGAACCAGAGTCAGCTGCCACACTTTCCTGAGTCACAACCACACCTAGAGGGAAAGAACACTGCCGTCACTGCCTCACTGCCTGGCCGCCTGCTGCCTGGCCAATCCTGGGGAGACAGGCCCCAGCACCAGGCAGAGGTGGAATGTGTATCAGGCCATCCTGACCCCAAGCCCAGAAGACCCTTGGGTGGGACTGAGACTTTCAGAAAACATTTCAAACTTTACTGAGGGTCAGAATCACTTGAAAAGCTTGACCAAGGGCCTCTTCTTTGAGGACCTAGAAGCCACCATATTCAAGTGCAGGTGGCCCTCTGGTCCACCTGGAACACTGCCCTGAGGCACCAGCCAGTGTGCTGGAGCAGTTCTCTGCCCCTAAATTCCTGCAGGGAGATCTGGAGTTTGGGACACTGGGGCAGAGCCCTGGGGACCGGTGGGAGAAAGTGGAAGGCAGCAGGACTCCTGGGGCAGGCCAAGGAGCTGGAGGGGAAGAGGAGATGGAGCCCACACTCACATGGCCAGCGCTCTGATGCAGCAACGTGACATGTTGAGGAAGGAGCTGGCGCTGGCACGGGTGCCCAAGGTGGCCTCAATGCCACGCAGCAGGTCGTTGGTCTTGAAGATGAGCAGCATCTGGCGCGGCACGTGGTTGAGGAGCTGGCTGATCTGGGGGAGGTAGTTGGCCGCATTGTTGCGGATCTCTGAGTCCTAAAGTAGCCGCAGGGAGACAGAAGTAGTTGGTGTGGGAAATGGAACCCAGGATGGCAGGTGTCCAAGCCTGCAACCTGAGGGGCTGCGAGGATGCTCCAGGGGGAGTTTCTGGCACAGCTGCCTTGGTGCCACTAGAAACTCTCCTCAAAGGGAAGCTTAGCACAAGGAGACTTGACATTCGATGTTTGATGAATACCCATCCTCCAAGCCTCCGAGCCAGTACCAGCTCCAGCAGGAAATCCACCTTCCCACCAACCATGTGATGAGGCTGGAGCCTCTCAGGCCAGGCACCTGCCCTTGAGTTACTCTTCAAGGCTTCTTTACTGGTCACCAATTTCAGGTCAGGCTTGGAAGGAGCCCTGGAAGCTGGCACCAGCTGAGTCACATCCCCCATCCCTTCAGCCAAGCCCAAGCTACTGCAGTTCACAGATCTGAGCTCCTGACCCCATCCGAGCCCCAAAGTCCAGCCCATACCCTGCCTCAGTTGGCACCACACCCAGAGCCCCTGCCACACACACGGCCCTGCCTACCACTGTGCTCCCCTTGGAACCCATCTCAGCCCACCCGTGCCCAAGGTCCTGATGCCCAGAACAGCATTCAGGGCTAGCTAGCCCTTGCCCCGTGCTGGGCTCTGGCTTCCCACCCTTCCCCATCCCTGAGCTCTCCATGGCTCTGGGCAGATAAGTGCCCCCTACTAGAGTCCTGAGTATGGCAGTGAGGCTCTGGTCCCTCCTTGGTTTCCAGAGGAACAATGAGAATGACAATGACAACAGCCAACACATACTGCACATTCACCAAGTAAGCCAGTCACTTTGAAAATGCTTGCGTGTTTTAACTCATTGAATCCTCACAATAACCCTAACCAGGCAAGTGTGTTACCTCCTTTGAGAGGGCAAACTGAGACACTGAAAGCTAAAGTAACTTGCCCAATGAACACAGCTGGTAAGTGGTGAGTCAGGATCCCAGCTCAGGCAGTCCCGCTCCACAGCCCACACCCTCACCAGCAGGCTATCCTGCCCCTCACCTCACAGTGGGCCACGTGAGCCTGGGCAAGTCTTTTCATCTTCTCCGAGCCAGAGTTCTCACCTACAAACTGGAACTGCCAGTACCCTCTGTGTCCACCTCCCAGCAACACCAAAAGGGCCATCAGAGATAAGGCATGGGGAGGTGCTTGGTGCCAAATGAAGTCACAAGGGGCGCCCTAGTGCTGCCAAAGGCTGTGCCGCCTGGCCGCTTCTGCAGCAGAAGCAGGACTCGCTGCCCTTGCAGGAACACATGTGCACCGCTGATAACTGAGCTGCATGGATTGAAATGCCCCTCAGGCAGGAGCTATCAGACTGGAACATCCCAACACGAAGCCAGACACCAAGAGGACGTCTGCCTGCCCGCCACCTCCCACCACAGCTGCAGGTCACCCTGCCACAGGGCGAAGGCCTCATCAAAGCCCCACTCACCACAGGGATCCCCCTTTTAGCAAGGCAGGGACTGGCCTGGCAACAGCCCCTCTCAGGCCAAATGGAAAGCACCCGTGCCCACCCAGACGGCCTCCTGGGGACATCACAGCCTTTGAGCTTGGACATACCCAGGTGAGTCAGGATGGTGAGTGTTGGCAGTAGGCACCCAGTTGGAGGTATTCTGTTATGGCAACCCAAGCAGATGACTACAGTAGCATTTATGCTGGGTCTTTATGAATGAATAAAAATGCAAAAGTAAAATTCAAACTTAGTTAACCAAATCAGACACCATTCACTGAGTACCTACTTAGGCCATGTGACCTTGTCCACTCCTGTGGCTTTAAATGCCACCTATCTGCTGAGGACTCCCAAATTTCTCTCTCAATCTTGGACCTCTTCTTTGAGATCCAGGCTTAACAGCCCATGACACCTCTATCCAAATGCTCAAGAGAACTACTGACACCCCCAACCCCAAATACGGCCTTCTCAAAGTCTTCCCTACATCAGGGAGCGGCACCACCTCCCCTGTCCTGTGATTCACCCCAAAGAGCTGTGATGCAACTTTTCATCCTCTTGACATCCAAGCCAACTGAAAAGCCTCCCGGGCTTAAGTCCACCTGCTTCTCTTCACCTCCACTGCCATTAGCGTAGTCTGAGCCCCCAGCATCTCTCCACGTGGAGTTCTGCCCCAGCCTCCTAGCTAATCACTCCATTGTTCATCTTGCCCCACTCCAGAGAGATACTTAACACATTGCGTACCGCTCACGAGTTTTCGTGTGTTTCGTGCGCCATCTGTTAAAGACCACTCACGAGTTTTCTTGTTTTTCACGCGCCATCTGTTATGGACCTTAGATGTCAACACACTGTCTTGTCCACATCGAATGAAACAATCTCATTGGTGGAAACCATGTAGGTCAATCTACGAAAAACTATATAATTACACGAACCCATAAAGCATTGCAGTTACATTGTATTTTGGTCATTCAAATAGCCTTCATCTTCAAGTTCCTGGCACTTTGAGAAATGTCTCCTCTCAGAAAAAGGAAGGAAACCAATGAAACTGATACAGTTCTGGAAGTATTTAACAATAATTTATCAGATATTCCTAGTGAGATAGAAGATATGGATGACTGTTTTGACGATTCCGGAGACGATCTGTAGTTATGATGATTTAAATAACGTGCAGTTTGCCCAAAAACGTGCGGTCCCTGGCATATGTCTTAGAGATTTCTATGCGGTACGCAATGTGTTAAAATAGCAAGTCTGAGAATGTCCTTCTCCTGCTTAAAGCCTGTTGAAGGTTTTGCTTTGTACTTAGAATTAATCTGAGGACTTCCAGTCAAGATGGAGGCATAGGCAGACACACTAAGCCCCCTCACACAACCAAAAGAAGGACAACAACAAATTTAAAAACAAAAAACAACCAGAACTGACAGAAAATCAAACTGTATGGAAGTCTGACAACCAAGGAATTAAAGAAGAAACATTCATCCAGACCGGTAGGAGGGGCAGAGACGGGCAGCTGGGCAGAGAGCACTCGCAGCAAGGCTACAGCTGATGGGCAAGGCAGCAGCTGGTGGGCAAGGCGGCAGCTGGTGGATCCAGTGAGGCAGTGGATTGTGGACCGGGCTGTCCCACATTCACGTGCTGATAAACCAGGAGGAACAACTGGGGAGCAAGACAAACCACGCAACCCAGGGTCCCAGCTCAGGAAAATAAAGCCTCAAACCTCTGACTGAAAACACCTGTGGGGGTTGTGGCAGCAGGAGAAACTCCCAGCCTCACAGGGGAGTTCATTGGAGAGACCCACAGGATTCTAGAGCATACACAAACCCGCCCACCTGGGAATCAGCACCAGAAGGGCCTAATTTGCTTGTTGGTAGAAGGAGAAGTGACTGAAAACTGGCAGAGAGCGGAGCAAGTGCCATGGTTCCCTCTCTGACCCCTCCCCCACATACAGCATCACAACGAAGCCACGTGTATTGCCCCACCCTGGTGAACACCTAAGGCTCCACCCCTTACCACATAACAGGTATACTGAGACCAAAAAAAAAATGGCAAATGAAAGAACAGATCAAAGCTCCAGAAAAAATACAACTAAGCGACGAAGAGATAGCCAACCTATCAGATGCACAATTCAAAACACTGGTAATCAGGATGCTCACAGAATTGGTTGAATATGGTCGCAAATTAGATGAAAAATGAAGGCTAACCTAAGTGAAATGAAGGAAAATATACAGGGAACCAACAGCAAAGGGAAGGAAACTGGGATTCAAATCAATGGTGTGGATCAGAAGGAAGAAAGAAATATTCAACCACAACACAATGAAGAAACAAGAATTCAAAAAAATGAAGAGAGGCTTAGGAACCTCCAGGACATCTTTAAACATTCCAACATCCGAATCATAGGGGTGCCAGAAGGAGAAGAGGAAGAGCAAGAAATTGAAAACTTATTTGAACAAATAATGAAGGAGAACTTCTCCAATCTGGCAAAAGAAATAGACTTCCAGGAAGTCCAGAAAGCTCAGAGAGTCCCAAAGAAGTTGGACCCAAGGAGGGACACACCAAGGCACATCATCATTACATTACCCAAGATTAAAGATAAAGAGAGAATCTTAAAAGTAGCAAGAGAAAAGGAGACAGTAACCTACAAAGGAGTGCCCATAAGACTGTCAGCTGATTTCTCAAAAGAAACCTTGCAGGCAAGAAGGGGCTGGCGAGAAGTATTCCAAGTCATGAAAGGCAAGGACCTACATCCAAGATTATTCTATCCATCAAAGCTATCATTTGGAATGGAGGGGCAGATAAAGTGCTTCCCAGATAAAGTCAAGTTCAAGGCGTTCATCATCACCAAGCCCTTATTGTATGAAATGTTAAAGGGACTTATCTAAGAAAAAGAAGATAAAAAATATGAACGTTGAAATGACAACAAACTCATAGTTATTAACAACCAAACCTAAAACAAACACAAAAACAAACTAAGCAAACAACTAGAAGAAGAACAGAATCACAGAAATGGAGATCACATAGAGGTTATCATCAGGGGAGTAGGAGGGGGAGAGAGGGGGAAAAGGTACAGAGAATAAGTAGCATAAATGGTAGGTAGAAGATAGACAGGGGGAAGTAAAGAATACTACAGGAAAGGTAGAAGCCAAAGAACTTATATGTATGACCCATGGACATGAACTAAAGGGGGGGAATGTGGGTGGGAGGGGGTGTACAGGGTGGAGGGGAATACAGGAGGGGAAATGGGACAACTGTAATAGCATAATCAATAAAATATATTTTAAAAAAAGAATTAATCCAAACTTCTTTCCATGGCTTATAGGCCCAGAGTGAAGCTCCCTCTGCCTGGTGCTTAAATTCTTCTCCTTCCACCACTCGCCCCACCACCCTCTGGACCACAGCACGCTGTCTCTTCACCAGGCCCGGGCACACCATGTGCTCTCCGCCTGGGATGCTTCCTCCTGCAGCTGGTGGCTTTCTTGTCCTCCCAGCCTCAGTTTAAATGGCAGCTCCTCAGAGATATCTCCTCTGAGCACTCAACTTATGGTACCCCCATCACAAACTTGTTTCTTCCTGATACATACAACCTGCAATGTTTCCATTTATCTGTTTGTTCACTGGTTTACTGTCTGTCTCCCTCGACCACAGTGCAAATGACAAAGAAGGACTGTCTGTCCGCTCACCACTGGGTCCTCGGCACCTAGTCCAGGGTCCATCGAAAACAAATGTTTGCTCAGTGAATGAGCTTCAGGAACTGTGGAGAGGCACGCCCCACGCATCACTAGTGAAGCAGAAATTTCCATCCCCATTCAACAAAGGAGGGAGGCTGTCTGTCTTCTTCCGAGAGGACAAGCTCCAAAGCTGTGTAGGCCTGGGGCAGTTGGTGGTCAGCTTTGCAACCAAGCTTGCCAGAGAATGATGGAAACTTGGAGGAAAGAAGAACCAAGAGGTGGCAACAGGTGCCCTCCTTGGTGACATCGTTTGACACTCTGGATCCAGCCATTCCTAAAGCCACCTGCCACAAGGCAGTTTACAGGGCACCCTCCTGAGGCTCAAAGAGGTGACAAGAACTATCCAAGGTCATGCCACCAGGAAGAGCAGGTGCTAGAACGAGAACCCAGGTCTTTCCAACTGCACAAGCAGGACTCTGTCCCTTGTGGTGAGCCCGAGCCCGTTCCCACATGGACACGGGCAAGACCGCCTGGCAAACTGACAGGCTGGGAAGACAGAAGTCCATTCCATGTTGGACTGAAGCCAGGGAGGGAGGGAGCTCTGATCCAGGAAGAATGAGCTGCTGCAGAAGTCCCTGTGATGGTGGGGCAGAGGTGAAAATGAGTGCGGGGAGGAGACGTCACTTGGACAGGTCTCAGCCCAGACACCACAGAACTACTGTCTAGTTCTGATGAAGAAATGAACTACCAAGAAAGACCAAAAAGCCGTTCCACTAAAAACTCTGTAGAGCAACGGGACAAGCGCATAAGAACTGAAGCACTCTCCCCAGTGGGGTGCCCCAGAGGAACCACATGACAGAGACAGTCCCCAGGAGGAGACAGCAGAAGTAGTGCCAGGTGTATTTATGAGAGTCTCTGGGAATTCCCAGAGGCCCTGGGAGAGAGCTTTGTGGAAGCCCGAAATCTTGTGTGAGCAGGATGCACTGAAAGCCTCAGAAGTCTGGTCACACGGTTAATGTGACCTGTCTGTACTCCAGGTTGACAAGAAGGGCCAGAGTGGGATACCACTCCCTGCCCCTCCGCCCCTCCCTCCTTCTTATCCAGTGTAGCTCCCATTCTGCCCGAAACTCCACCTCCACAGCCCACCAGATGGAACCTCAGACCCCGAACAGGAAGGGGTCCAAAGGCCATCCCTGGTCCTGCCCCTTGTTTTCAGGAGAGGGCAGGGCCAGAGGGTCTACCTACCTCAGTGGCAGTGACTGGAGCTTGGCTGATGCCCCTGTTGACCGAGTTCCACGAGCGGGCAGTCAGCATGCAGGCAAACAAGGGGTAGAGATCGCCAGCTCCCAGGCGCTGGCTATACTTCTTCACCCTCTTCATGTCAGT
The DNA here is from genome assembly GCA_007922815.1 of Macrotus californicus. NCBI lineage: Eukaryota > Metazoa > Chordata > Mammalia > Chiroptera > Phyllostomidae > Macrotus > Macrotus californicus. The sequence continues at coordinate 88,298 of VMDR010001876.1, read as the reverse complement.
CCAGATCAGTGACTGCCAGAGGTGGCAGTAGTCCAGGCGAAACTCTTCTGTGAGCACCTACGGGGGGCAGCCGTCACCACATCTGAGCCTCCTCTCCCTATCGAAGGCCTAGTCCCTGGCTGGAGTGACCACTGTGAAGGGGATGGATGAAGACCATGGCTCCTGCACAGCGTCTGCTTCTCCCTCAAAGTTCAGCCTTCCTTGAAGGTCCAAGTTCAAAGTTACTATTTGGCCAGCCTTGGTCCTAAGTGGCAGAAATTACCAAGTGCCCACCAAAATCGCACTCCCCATACCCACCCTAGTTAGTTGTGGTGTTCAGCCAGAGCTCTGACTGAGAGAATGCGGCAGAAGCTCCACTTCCAGACTTGGCCCAAGCACGCTCCTCTGAGCCCTGACCCCTTTGGCTGCAGGTGGCAAGGCCATCCCAAGGAAGGCCTGGGAAACGGAGCCTCAGTCAGACCAGCCTTCGGGCTCCTGCCCCTGCCCAGGACAGGCACAGGAGCAAGTGTCAGACATCTGCCGTGTCTGCGCCATCATTTGTTTGGGAGCCACTTGTGACCGCAGCTGACCTACCTTAGACTAATGTACCCAACATCAGTGAGCCTTTGAACGGGGGGCCAAGATTTTGGGATGTGGAATTAGGGCCCTGAGGGAAGGAGCAGACCATAGGGAAAACCTCCCGAAAGACCATCTGCCTCCTAGAATCAAACCAGACCCTGGGTCCCAGGATTGGCAGTGAACTTCCCAACTTCTAGGTGGAAGTTGTGGCTCATCTGAACCAACTCTGCATCCCAATTCCAGAGGACAGAGCCCTATCAGTTCCCAGCCCCCCTTTCCTGCTACACACCACCTCGACACTAGGGCTGGATTACCCCTCCTTATCAAGTCCCAGCTCATCAAAGGGCAGCTCACGTCCCAGGGTCGGGGCTGGCCTGGGCTCCCCAGGGAAACAAGGCTGTTTTACAGCTGACAAAGCACTTTCACATGTCCAGGAACATTCCCACGTACTCCTTACGGCAGCCTGCCAAGGAGGCATCACCAACCTCACCTTAGCCTGCAGGAAGCTGAGGCTCAGAGAGTATGTGACTGTGACTTGCACAGAATGACAGCTCGAGAGCCAGGACAGGGCCTCTCCAGATACCTTGGCCATCTGCCTCCCGTTTCTGTAGCCCAGAGCGGAGATCAGTGGGCGCTGAGCCAGGCGGGACTAGGCCCGGGGGCTGGCTGGGTGGGAAAGGCCTCTCCTACCTGGTAGAGCCCGTGGTCCAGCAGGATAATCTCCGCCTTCCCCGTGTCTGGCTGCTTCCGCACCAGCACGTTGCCCGGGTGGGGGTCACAGTGCACGAAGCCATTGACAAAGATCATCTCACTGTACATCTTGCCCAGGTGGCGCGAGATCTGGAAGAGAAAAGGGGCGAGTGGTAGTTGATCCGCATGAACACTGTCTCAGAGACATCTACTCTGGTCCCTCAATCTGGTCACTGTCAAGAGGAGAGCCAGGGGACCAAGCGGGTCTGAGCAGCCACGGTGAAAGTGACAGCTTGAGACTGCGGAGTTCTTGAGCTTCAACTAGAAGCTGCATTCTCATCCAGTTCATTAAGTTCAGCTGCACATCAGAATCACTAGAACCCAGAAATGTTGTGGGTGGTACCCAGGCATCAGTATTGTAAGTTCCCATGGTGATTTTAATACATGCCAGAGTAGAAGAACCACTGCTTCTAGTTGTTTCGGTGTCTGCAACACCCACCTCCCACACCCGCCCCTCCACTCTGCCCAGATTTTTCTCTTCCCCATTTCTCTTATCAGCCCCTTTTCATTTTTTCCCCAAAGTTGAATGTGGGCTGGAAAACTGGGTTGGAGGAGTCAGTCCACTTGCTCTTCCTCCAAAGAGAAAGGCTAGGGAACTGTGGACCAGGAACAGGTGACCCCGCCAGCTCCAGGCCAGTCCCAGGAGGACCCAGAGGCACAGGCCCTTCTCCTCTCTCCCTGCAGGCCCCTTTCCCTACACCACCCCTATCAGAGCCCAATGCTAATCTGATTTATGATGTCTGCACAGAAGAAATGACACTGGAGAGGCCGTTTAAATCATCCTGTCACTGCTGCTCTCCCTGCCGAGGCGGTCTTCTTATCTCTACTCCCTTTTTATTAAAGCTAAAAGCCTCTTCCCTGCTAGGGAACAACTGCTGAGTAGAGCAGACCTGGGCCCACAGATGGTCTGCCAATGGGTTTCCACGGGGCAAAGAGATGCTCAACCCCGGAAGTGAACGCCCCAGGACACACTGCCCTTGGCATTTCTCTCAGGCTCAGCTGGACTCCCTGGTCACTCACAGACATATCCAGCGGAAGGGAGCTGGGCTCTTTGGGTGGGGAACACAAGATTAGTGTCTTAAGATAAAGACTCAAGTGCTTTCCTTGGCCTACAAACTCTTGCGCCACCTAGTCCAGCCTCCCTCCCTGGTCTCATCTTGAACAGTGACACTCCAGCCACATTTCTTTCTTTATCTTCTCCAATGATCCCCATGCCTTCCTACCTCAGGGCCTTTGCATGTGATATTCCCTCTGCCAGGAACATTCTTCCCATCTCCCATTCATCTGATTCACTCTCTTTCTTCCCGTCCCAGCTCAGCATCACCTCCCTGGGGAAACCTTCCCTGACCTTCCAGACTAGAAGAGGTTCTCCTACCATATACCCTCATAGAATGTTGTACTTTATTTTCATGGCACAAGCACACTATTTATGTCATGATATGATTACTGACCATCTAGCCCACTATCATAAGCTCCAAAGATGGCAGGGATGGGCTCTATTTTATTACACAGCTTTACTGAGTTGTAATTTACATGCCATAGGCTGGCTCTATTATGCATCCACTTGCCTGCAATAGGCCAAACATGTGAATGTAGGACTCTGCCTTCAACACAAGTGAGAACTTTGTCTCTATGTTTTTTGGAGTTTTTTTGAGATGCCATGGTTCCTGCCTCTGATGCTCATCCTAACCCATCAATTTCCCCTGAATCCCAAGTGGTTATAATTGGGCCCCAAATCAATCAAGAATAACCCTACTTTAGTAACAACAGATGCCATCCTTATTAAAAGCCTTACGAGTAGGTACAATTATAACCCCACTTCGCAGATGAAGAACTGAGACGCATCGAGGTTTAGCGTCCCCAGAGCTACATGGCTACAAAGGGGCAGAGCCAGGACTCCAGCCAGGAGTGACCGCACGGCCTCCTAGTAACCATCACGCCACACTGGCTCGCACTGACCTCTGCACTCAGCTGAACTGCGTGACTCTAAACAAGCTGCTCATACTCTCAGCTTCAGTAAGATGCAAAGAACAGCGGTGCCACTCACAAGGGCTGCCGCAGGGGCAAAAGAGAACATCATGGTGCTTGGAACATAGTGACCTCCGACCGGTGTCCCTATTGTTCCTGATCCCTTGAAACTTTCCTGGGAGGGCAGCAGACCAGGTTTCATCGCACCTTTTTAGGAGATGAAGAAACCAGGGTTAAAGAGCATGTCTAAAGTCCTGCCGCCACACCAGCTCCCTGGCTCCTGACATCTTCCTTGGGTGAAATGAGTACCCAGTGCTCAGCATCTGTTGGCATCCGGAGCAGCACTTTGAACTGCGTCAAGTTCTCAGACTCAGGCTGGCCTGTGAGGGGTTCCAGAGCCACCATTTTCTGGAGCCTGGGAAAGGGGCTCCAGCCAGAGCTGGTCCTGGGAGAGCCGGCAAGTCCCTACCTCTGTGCCTCTGGGGACCGCTTTCGTGAGGCGCTTTGGGGCTCCATGGAGCCGGGCTCTGACAGGCTGTGTTTGCCAAACCAATTGCGTTTATTAAGCAATAATTCATTTTTATTTGTCAAGGATGCATATAAGGTCCATCAGGGCTCCTGATCAGCCCAAGATAAGCAGCGCAGCCAGACTGCGCTGACGGAATTCCAGCCAAAAGCAGAGAAATGACATTTCATTTAGTCTGGGCAGACCTGTCATGGGGAGATGTATGATCTCCCTTAAGCTTCCTGAAATATTGCTGATCGCTCTGGGCCCCCTATTACCACATTGAAAGATGGCCCCAGGGGGTCCAGAGACTGGGGATGGGGGAGTTCTCGCCCATGAGAGTGAGCTGCTGCCACCGGAGGAGCAGGTGCGGCCCACCGCAGCTCACACACACATGAGCCAAGCGCCCGGAGCGGCCCTCCCCATTTCAACACCCCATCTGTCTGCCCTGACCTGCATGTCTTTCCACCTGGGGGCTGCTCTTGATGTTCATTTTAACCAGACTCCACCAGGACAGGCGGGTGTGCTAGGCAGAGAGAGGAGGGAGAACTAGCCTGTGCACCCAGGTCCACTCTGGAGCCCACTTGGTATTGCCACTTAGGGTCTGAGCTGGGAGACAAGTCACCTCCCTTCTCAATCCAGGTCTAAGTTCCCTCAGCTATTAGCTGACTCCGTCTGCTCCTCTTCCTCATAGGGAAACCCTGAGATTCAAAGTCAAAATGTGATCACATAAGGGAAGGCACCTTTCTGTACCATACCACAAATGTGTGTTTGTAATGGGGCAGCTAATGACTTTAAACTTGGGAAAAATACACCTGTTATCCCCCTCAAAGTGTAATTTTCAAAAAGTTAAAAGCATGACCCTCATACAAATATAGAATGAACATGTGTTAAAACCAGAGACATGGAAATAAAGGACAAACTGACAGTGACCAGAGGGGAGGGGGTGAGGGGAAACAGGGGAAAGAAGGGGAAGGGGCATCAAGGAACATGTATGAAGGACCCTGGACAAAGACAACACGGAGGGGGGGATTGAATGTGGGAGGTCGGGGTGGGTAGGGTGGGGGAGAGTAATGGAGGAAAAATGGGGACAACTGTAACTGAACAACAATTTTTAAAAAGCTTTAAAAATTTATTTAGCTCATCAGTAAAGGGCCAAACATGAAGGTAGAGTGGCTCAAAGGGAATTGTGAAGGACTGGGTGTTTATGGACATTTAAACAGGAATAAAATCCTAAGATTCCTGAATTAAATACAAAACTGGTTATTGTCCTTCAAGGTAATAAGGAAATCATAACCTTGGAGTGTTATCATAACCTTATGGGGCAGAAATTATTTGCATCTCTACTGGATAAGATCTATAGGTTGACATATGACTTCAATCTGAGCCCTTAATTAATTTTTCAACAGCAAAGTCTAACAAAAGTACATTCCCCTAAATATTAAAAAGTCCTCAGGAGAGCTGGTTGAACAATGCTCAAAAATGACTTTAAAAACATACTGCATACTCCTGGCCTTTTTTCTAAATTTTGAGTAATTTTTCTTTACATTTGTCAGAATTGTACTAAATAGTCTCCGGGAACCAATCTGCCCAGAAAAAGGGCAGCCAGCTCCCTCCAACTCACAAAGACAGCGAGGGTCCCAGAAGACATCTAAGGCCATCACTGGGCACACAACCCTCTCTCCTACCCCTTCCATAATGCTTTAGCTATGTCTCATGATGAAGAATAAACAATTGACCTTTTGGCTTTTGGCTTCCAGCTTGGAGGAAGCTTAGGTGCAGTTTTCTTCAGTTGTCCCAAATCCAGGTTCTTCCAACATGAGCCACCTCCACCATGCCACCAAAGCTCGACCCCAATGAGATCAAAGTTGTAAACCTGAGGTGCACCAGTAGGAGAGTTGTGCCATGCCTGCCCTGGCCCCCAAAATTGGCCCCCTGGGCCTATCTCCAAAAATGGTTGGCAATGATATCACCAAAGCAGCCAGTGACTGGAAGTGTCCCAGGATTACAGTGAAACGGACCATTCAGAACAGGCAGCCAAGATTGAGGTATACCTTCTGCCTCTGCCCTGATCATTAAAGCCCTCAAAGAACTGCAAAGAGACAGAAAGAAGCAAAAACAAAAAACAAAAAACAAAACCCATTGCACGCAGTGGAAATATCACTTTTGATGAGATTGTCGACATTATCCAACAGATGTGGCACTGATCTTTAGTTAGAGAACTCTCTGGAACCCTAGAGAGATCCTGGGGACTGCCTAGTCTGTGAGCTGCAATGTTGATGGCCACCACCCTAATGACATCATCGATGACATCAGCAGCGGAGCAGTGGAATGCCCAGCTAGTTAAGAACTATAAAGGGAAAGTTTCAATTAAAGATCATTTGAAAACCAAAACAAACAAACAAAAAGAACAAACAACTGAAATTAATGCTGCAATGAACGTGAAGGTGCAGTTATCTGCAAGATATTGATTTTGTTTCCTTTGGATATACCAGGTCTGTCCGGAAAAAGTCCAGCCATTATTAATCTAACAAGAACAGTTTGCATGTAATCAATGCCATCTGCCAGCCACGGAGAGTGGGCTGGAATGTGCATGTGTGAACAATGATGACTTCACTGTACTAGTCAGTGGGGGTGGAAGAGTGCAGGTGTACTGTGCGGCCATTACATTCAAAATGACTGAGCGAGTACAGCAAGGAATCTCCACCAAATTTTGCATGAAGCTTGAACATTTCTCCATGGAAACTATTCAGGTGACTCAGAAGGCCGCAGCTATGGGCAACTGGTGACTGGCAGCTTCAACACGACAACATGCCCTCTTGTACATCACGTCTCGTGCACATTTTTGGCAAAATGTCAACTCACCCAGGTGACTCAGCCCCCCTACAGCCCATATTGGCACTCTGAAACTTCTGGATTTTCCCAAAACAAAAATCACATTTGAAAGGAAGAGATTTCAGACTGTCAATGAGATTGGGGGGAAATATAATGGGGCAGCTGATGGCGATTAGGAGAACTGTGTGAGGTCCCAAGGTGCCTACTTAGAAGGGGACTGAGGCATCATTGCCCTATGTACAATGTTTCTTGTATCATCTTTAGTAAATGTCTCTATTTTTCATAGTCTGTGGCTGGATACTTTCTGGGCAGGGTTCGTATATACCCAGAAGTAAGACTGTTGGATCATATGATATCAATAGTTCTACTGTTAGTTTTTTGAGGAACCTCCATACTGTTTTCCATAGTGGCTGTACCCCACTTCCATTCCCACCAAACGGTGTACAAGGGTCCCCTTTTCTCCTCATCCTCACCAGCGCTTGTTATCTCTTGCTGTGATAACAACCATTCTAACAGGCATGTGGTGATCGCTTGTTGTGGTTTTGATTTTCATTTCCTTGATTAGTGATGTTGGGTATCTCTTCATGCACCTGTTTGGCCATCTTCTCTGGAAAACGTCTCCTCAATCCCTCTAAGGCTTCCCCACCTTGCCCTGTTAATGGTGGTACCCGCATAAAGGCAGGAAGTGACACCTTCTTAGAACGGTAACAGCTAACATTCTGTGCCAGGTGCAGTCCAGGCACTGTGCATGGACTCCCAGCCACCCTCTGCAGCAGACAGGGAAAGGAAGCAAGATTCCAAAAGGGGGAGAAGCTTGGTCCCTTGGCCGGCAGTTCAGAATACCAGGATCCAAACCCGGGTGGCCTCACTCCAGGGAACAAGCTCTCAATCAGCAGGACATCCTGCCTTTGCACTTCCAGGGAAGTTCCACCAAAAGCCTCCGAAGGTCCCACAGCATCCAAGAAGTTATTGCATTTGGAGAAGAATCATAGGGAAGTCCAGGGCTGTTTGTCTAACCAAAAACACACTGCTAACTAAAGCCACAGTACAGCAATTTTTAGAAGAAAAGTCAGTGACAAGCGTTTTAATTGTTCCATGTAAAAAGGACTGTACTACTCACATAAGTGATTTTGGTAATTATGCAGCACCTTTATTCTCTAGTAGTAAGGAGTGGGGGGAAGCCAGGAATCTATAAAAGTGGTGAGTAAAGAATGAATTTAGTAAATAATATGTAAATCAAGGAGGTATTTTTAGATTTTTCTTAAAACTTGAATTGGCTGAAAGTACTTCAATTATTCTGTAATTGCATAGATTAATTTATTCCCACCCCCAAGGGAAAGTCTATTTATGTTTTGGAGGGAGGGGACATCATGGAAGGAAGGCCAAGATCTCCAGAAGAAACAGGAGGTTGGTGTTGCAGGATATTAATAATCACATAAGTGGCCTGGTATTAAGCATAAGGAGGTTGATAATTCAAACTCTCTTTGCCTATCCCCCAGTTTCAGCCCAGGCTTCGTTAGGCAGACCAACAGCCTGAAAGATCAGACCAGACCACAGCCTGCAGCAGTTTCCTCTCCCCACCCCTCCTTCCCCCCAGGAACCGCCCCTGGGATACATAAACCTCAATTACTTGCTGCTGCCCGGACCACGGCCACATCTATGCATGGAGGGGGTCAATCTTGGACTAGCAAACACTGAGTGAAACCCCTGAACGTGAAGGCACCGGGAGCCTCTTCAATCACATGTGATGTTGGAAGGAGACAGGTGCTGAGTTCATTCCAGGAATCTGGGAGAAGTACTCTAGTTTAGGAGCATCTGGGTGCTGGTGAAAGCCTCTCTAGATGAGGCTTAAACAGGGACATCACCTGAGAGCCTCACAGAGTCCTCACTGCCAGAGGGCCTGGAAGTGGGTCCCCAGGGCCATGACTATTAGAAGATGCAGTGAAAGGAGGAACAGCAGTAGACATCTGACATTCCCTGCCTCGAGCAGCAACTCACTCCAAGAACTCTTTCCACATCTCCCACCTTACCTGGGCCCATACAAAAAAACAGGGAAAGGGTTCCCTCTCTACATGTTTCCCCTCCTTCTGGCAGGTATTTTCTGTGGGCCGAAGGTCGGAATTCCAGTGTGGTAACATGTTGAGCAGGTACTGTGGGCACTGTGCCAGCTGCTTCATGTGTCTGTCATCCAGTAGTCCTGCAGGATGCTCCTGTACCCCACTTGGCAACAAGGAGCTGGAGCTTACAAAGGGTGACTAGCTCCACCAAGGAAGTATGGCTGGTTAAGTGGCAGAGGCAGCACCAAACCCAGGAAGGCTGAGTCCAGAGTGACACTGGTCCCCACTCCTGGTAGCCCTGCTACTAGGGAAATGAATCTCCAGGAACTCATCTTGTGCCCTTGACCCCCCTCAATATCCCTGAACCTCTCAAGATGTAGTCCAAGAAGTTACAGAGGAACAATGATGGAAGGTGTTTTCTTTCTAGTGATTTCAGTAACTAGGGGTCTCCACGCTTCTGCAGCTTCTCTTCCCTGGTCTTCGGAGCACCTCCCACTGCAGAGCCCGAGAGGCCCAGTCAGTGGGAGATGTGCTGAGCAAAAGAGAAATGTCTTATTCGGTCCTCGGTGGCACAGGCGGGGTAAGGGGAACCTCTAAGGAGGTGGTGAAGGGAAGTCATCATACACTCAATCAATGAGCACCACTCACAGACAACAGAGGTAGGTAGACAGGAGGGGAGCAGAGAAGATTCTCAAAGATTCCTTGGAGGGAGACAGGCCTCTGTGAATAATAACCTCACAGATTATAAATAACTTTTTTCTTACAGAACTTCACAGCTTGCAAACGATCCTGTGATAGAAGTATCGTGATCCCTCCACCTCTACAGAAGAGGGACTCGAACCCAGAGGGGATGCAGCTGAGGGCGCCTGGCACCTCTGAAAACAGGAGCTGGAGGCCTGAAACGGGAGGATTAGTGGGAAGACTTTCAGGGTAAGAACTAAGCCCCCAGCTCCCCTCCTAACCCTGACAGAAGTAAAAGGACGACAGCCTCTGGAGGCCATCCACATGCCAGGAGGGCCATCGAGAACAGAGGACTGAATCAAAGTCCACATAAGGACCACCGGGTGCCCCCGGCCCTCTTCCCTCAGCTGGCTCCCAGGCCTCTGGAACAGACAGGCTGAAGCCTTTGCAAGCTCCCCAATCCCCTGCACCCACCCCCATTCTCCACAGTCTGCAGATGTCTGCCCACCAGGCCTCCAGTCCCTATCCTGCCAACCCCAAACTCAAGACTCTGTCACCTTTCTCGGGGCTAATTTCACACAAATTCAATTGGGCCTCAGCCCAGGCTGGGTCTTAAATACACACTCACTGAAATCCAATTAACCTTCGATAAAGGTCCCGCAATCAATAGTCGCCCTGTGGTTCGAGGAGGCTCCATCCGGCCTGAGAACGTGTGCTCCCGCACGACCTTTACTTTTAATGAAATCAATGACAGCCACTGTCGCCAGCTCTTAAAGTGACTGGCAAATATGATCATCAGGTCAGGCCCTCCATAATATCTGCTTCTGAGCTCAGAAATACAAGCAAACAGGGGCCCCTGCGGGCTGCTGGCTCCCCATGGCCCCATGTTCCTCGGCAAGTGAGGACACCTGGGCAGGGCTGCCTTGTGCCCAAAGGTGCAAAACATCATAGGCACCCAGGCCCTCTGGCCTTGTGGCAGGTGATTCCTGAACTTCACTGAGTATTAGAACCTACCTGTGGAGTTGGTTAAAATGCAGATTCTTCAACCCTTCCCAACCCAGATTCTGCTTAGTCAATTTGGGGTGGGGCCCAGGAATCTGCATTGTTAAATAACGCCCCCCCCCCCCGCCAGTGATTCTGAAATAGATGGCTCAAGTTCCTGCGCCCAGCAAGCTGAGAATCATTGCTCTCTCAAATGTCCAGCTAACCCAAAACCTTCAATAAAAAAAATTGAGGCCCAGAGAGGGAGAGTGATTTGTCCAAGATCACACAGTGAGCCCCTGGCAGAGCTGAAGTTTGAACCCAGGTCTCTTGTTTCCTAACCTGGCATTTCCCTACCCTACTCCCCCAGGATTTGGCCCTTGTCACTCCTATCTGTCCCTTATACTTCCCTCCCCAAGGAACACACACAGCCAGGCTGTCCTCAGGAGGAAGAGTCATCAGGGATGGGCTCCCTGAGTCCCACCGTCCTAAGGAGACCTTAGAACCTCAGAGACCTGTCAGAAACTTTCAGAGACGTGGCTTCTTTCACGCTCTGTGTGTGCGTGCTCATACACACGCACGCATACCATCAGTCTTCCATGAGGCCTGTGGCTGTGATCTTGGTTGGTAAGAGACATACAGGTTGACTTCTACAAGGCAGGGCCCATTGCTGGTCTACTCCCAGCATCACCAGTGATCCGCCACAACGCAGTGGAGCACGTGGTCCACAGCCCCTGGCCAGCCTGCGTTTTCTGTGGAAGTGTTTCATGGCATCATCTCAGAATACCGAAGAGCTTCCTAGGTCATACAGACGCTAGAAGCCGGCACAGGTGATTAAGGAATTAAGTAATTGATTCCTTAGAAATCCCTAAGGAATTAAGACAGCACAGTATTTTTGTAAGGGTAGGCCCACAGACCAACGGAAGAGAACAGAGCTTCCAAAAGAGCCACAGCTGACTGATGACAAAGATGCCAGACCTAAAAGACTCTTCTGCATGATTTCACTTCCATGAAGTTCAGTAATGAGCAAAAGTGACCTGTGGTGACAGAAGTCAAGGTGAGAGTAGTGACCGGGAGGGGGCATGAGGGAGCCTGCCAGGGGGTGGCAACGATTTGCGCAGTTACCTGGCTGGTGACTGCATGGTGCACCCATGTGAAAACTCACTGAGGCGGGCCATTCGGATCCGGGCCTTACATGAGTTAGGTCTCAGTCTCTGACTCTTCATCTGCGAAATGGAGACAATAAGGTCTCCCTCCTAAGGTCCTAGTGCAGAAAGGGCCTGGCACAGGGAGGCATCAGTCAGCCAACACCCGTGTAAAAGGAGGTGAAGCCCAAGGGTGACACCAACGATGAAAACAACAATAATCAACTAGTTACCAGTTCTGAGCGCTAACCATATTCCAGGCGTTATGCTAAGCCCTGCTGGTGCACTACCTCAGGCCACACATCTCTCTCAAATGGGACAATGTTGGCATGAAATGGTTGACACGGCCCTTGACATAAGCTGGGGAGAGAAGAGCTGTAGTCAGATACTCCCTGGACCGCTAGGTAAAGTTTCTCAGCCAGTCCTGCAGCTCCTGCCTTGCAGAGTTACTGATGTGGCCATCAATCAGGTGGCCCAGATTCCACTGCAGCCCAAGGCCAGTCGATGGGAGGGACATAGAGAAGGTAGAGAAGAACACACACAGCCAGACCTGGGTTCGAATCCTGGCTCTGCTTCTGCTAGCTGTGTGATGTTGGGCAAGTGGTTTAAGCTCTCTGAGCTTTAGCTTCCTTATCTGTGAACGGGGTTAATAACACATGCTCAGCAGGAGAGTGGTAAGGAGTAGAGACTAGGTGTGTCACATGCTTGGCACATGTTAGTTGCATATAATAATTACTGTTATTGCTACTGCTTTCCCAAATCACTCTGATACCAGCTTGCCCAACTATGTATGTTCACAGAAAACCAACACTCCATGCCAGCCCTGCCTCATAGAAGCCAACCCAGGGCATGAGGCTGGTTTATTCACCCGCGGACTAATTCACAGTAGGTCAACAGAGGTTCTGCTCTGCACAGAACACGGACAGATCTTGTCTGCCCTGCGGAGACAGGAGCGGTGAGACCCTGCCTCGGTGCCCAGCGACTTTGACCACCTCCAGCCCAGCTGCCCCCTCTTACAAAGCACCTCGTTCAGCCACCAGCAAGTAGCTACACCAGAGCACATCTTTGTTTGTATTGTACTTGTCTTCGAAATCAAAGCTGCCTCTGCTTAAATGCCATTACAGCCTGAGCTCACTGGATCCAGAGAGTTTAATGGATTGGGGGGCACTGCCCAAATGAAAATCCCATGGCAGCTGGCATGCCAGTAACCTGGGGTGGGGTGGGGAGGAGGGGGTGAGGCCTCTGGATCTTTCCTGACCAGGAGGCAGACAGCCCCTGCTTCCCTTTAAGGCTGTTCAAAAAAAGCCAAAGGTCATCTCTCCCACCCCTTTTTCCACTGGATCCCAAGATTTTGTACTCAAGGGTCCTGGTGGTCAAAAGACCCCTAGCTAGATGCAGGACATACCTCCACACCAGCCAATAGGGGAGAAGATGGGCAAGCGGATCTCCTTCTCCCTCCCCTGCAGGCAGCTCTGCCCACCCTCCCCATGCCCACCCTAGAGGCTGACAGTGAGGGAAGCAAGGTCAGAAGCCCCAAGTTGTGCTACTGGCCACGTGATCCTGGAAAAGACATTTTCTCTCTCTCCCTCTGAACTTTTCTCCCCATATGAAAAGTGGAGGGCAGAATTACAACAGTGTTCTATCCTTTGCCCCCAATCAGAACTCTTTCAGGAAAGCCCAATGGTTGTGCATCTAATTCCAATGCAGGCTGTGAGCTCCTCAGGAAGGGAACTGTGCCTGGTTCCCCTCTAACCTCCACACCCAGGACGCAGCAGGGGCTGTGAAAATAACGAATGTTGTTGAAAAGTGCAAATCCATCCCCAACTGTGGAACCCTATGGGGACCAAGAGGAAGAAAATAGGGTCCAGGTTCCACCACGGGGCCAGTTTTCCCTGCGACCAATGGGGTGAGACACCGAAGCCCCTTTTTCCTTGTTTCTATAAGGTGGAAACAGTGGGCTACAGCCGTTCCCCTTTTGCCTGATACCTTCAGATCTGGGGAGTGGCAGGGAGCAGGGAGAGGGGAGAAGGAGGAGGTTTTGTCCAGACCCTAAGAGGCAGAAGGATTAAGTTACATGGATTTCACACCATCGTTTTCTGCGGCCACTCAGCCCCGCAGAGCTTGGACGGTACAAGAAGCCGGATGGCAATCGCTTGTCTAGACAGGAGATGCAAGGAGGGGCTCGTACATGCCTGCACCTCTGTATGTGCTGGCAACCCCAGCTTTAGGAGATAAAAGGCCTGGAAGGACGCTTCGTACTCAGATTTTATCATTCTTCACACAACAGGCCCCCTTTCAGGGCATTGAGACTTCACCTGGACACAGCTGTCCACGCGGGGCAACCCTACCAAACCTGCGTCCCTGGCACCCAGCCATGAGCTCTCAGCCTCACCTCATTGACGTCAATCTTGTTCCTCTCCATGTAGTCTCGGTCGTTGACCTGCCCGCCGTCCACAAACTCCATCAGGAGGACCCGCTTGGTGGACAGCTCCCAGTAGATTTGGGGGACCTGGAATAGAAAAGGACAGGTCAGGAAAGTCTGGAGGGCCAGGAGGTGGGGAACGAGGACCACCGAGAGGCTCTCCTCCCAGGAACAAGAGAGAAGGCCTGGAGGGGCTTTGGCAGTGACAGGTGGGAAGAGGGAGGCAGGACAGGACAGAAGGGCTGCTCTGCCTCCCCCAGCCAAGCCCCCGGCCCCTCCTTTAGTGGCCTCTCCCACTTGGGGACCAGAGAATGGCTCCCCTGTCCTCCTTGGTGCCTTCCAGACACTATTAAACGCCAAACCTAAAACTGGGACTTCAGGGGAAATGTGTGGAACCTCTCATACCTGAGCAAGAATTGGTATTAAAAGCTATTTCCCTCTCTCACCAGGCCCATTTTAGGTGCCTGACGTGAACCCCAACCCTCTGCCTCAGTTTCTACACCTGGGCCACTGGTGCACTGTACCTATGTATGAATGTATAAATGTGTGAACAAATGAATGTTTACTGGATGATAAATTTTGGGGGCAGGAAGTCATGGGTTTTCCCATGTCCACTTCCTACACACAAGACCCTGCGGCAAACGACACTGGATCCGAACCCAGCACCCATTCCCAATCCTCCTCTCTTTCCCAGCGACAGGAAAAATACATACTTTCCTGGCTGGCCTTGCAATAGGTATGGTCCCATGACACAGTTCTGGCTTATGAGAACCTAAGTGGAGGTCTACCAAGGGCCTGGGGAGGCTTCCACTTTCCAGATTTAAAAAAACGCGGTGCTCGCACACGACACAACTCTTCTTACTCGGCAACAGCCATCTCGCAACACAAGGAAAAGCTCAAGAATGTCAGAGATGCCGGCCCTGATCTCGTTAAAGCACTGAGACAGTATCAGCAGGCAACTTCTGTGAGCCTTCCTGCCACGGGAGGAAAACAAATCCCTTTTTGTTTAAGGCCCTCTAAATCAGTCTGACAGTCACCTGCAGACAAATGCGTTCCTAGCTGATATGCCCTCCAACCCCTTCTGACTCTGAGAACACCCAGTTGCCAAAAAGGGAAGAGATCTCCCCGAGGACAGGCAAGAGACCAGACTGCACCAGGGCTGCCGGGCTGCCACAGGAGTGGGCGGCACCCATCAGTCCCACCACAGCCAGGAAGGGGTAGTCACCAGGTATCAGCATGCCACCTCTCCCCAACAATGTGATAGGTTTCTTTCTACTTACAAACAAACCAGGGAAGTGAAGGGAAGCTTTGGGGGGAATTAGGACTTCCCTCATCCCGACCCCCCAAAACTCACCTAGCAGTAGGATAGCAGCCCTGAAGTCCAAACACCTGCTCGCTGTTCCCAGTTCTGTTAATATCTGTTGTGTCTTAGTCCAGCCCGTTAGCTCTTCTATGGCTCAGTTCTCCTCATCCATGGGAAAGGAGACTGCTCCTGCCCCACTCAATACGGAGTCTGAGCATAACTAGGGCTTACACACAAGTGTAATGCTCTGAGCTCCCTGGAACAAGGGTTCCACGCAATCAAGGTGTCATTTAGGTTTGCTACTTTCCTGCAGTTTTTGCCATTTGAAAGTCTGGGCCAACAGAGAAATCTGTGATTCTTTGCTACTTTGAACTGAAAATTCAGTCTTGCTTGGCTTTTTTTTTTTTAATCTTCACCTGAGAATAGATATGTTCACTGATTTTTAGAAAGAGAGGGAGGCAGGGAGGACGAGAAAGGGAGAGCAAAACATCAATGTGAGAGAGAAATATTGATAGGCTGCCTCCTGTACGTGCCCCAACCAGGGGTCAAACCCACAACCTAGGTGTGTGCCCTGACGAGGGATCAAACCAGCAACATTTTGGTGCATGGGACAACGCTCCAATCAACTAAGTCACCTGGCTAGGGCTGCACAGCATTTCTTAAAAGGTATCTTTAAAAATATAAGTATGGGCTTCCGGCCAAGATGGAGGCGTAGGTAGATATGCTTCGCTTCCTTGCACTACCAAAAAAGAAGGATAACAACCAATTTAAAAACAAAAAACAACTAGAACTGCCAGAAAATCAAACTGTATGGAAGTCCAACAACCAAGGAGTTAAAGAAACATTCATCCAGACTGGTAGGAGGGGCAGAGATGGGAAACTGGGGCAGCAAGGACACGTGACAAGGCGGCTGCAGACTGGGCAGTCCCACATTCATGTGAGGATAAGCTGGGAGGAACAACTGAGGAGCAAGACAGACTGCACAACCCAGGGTTCCAGCAGAGGGAAACTAAAGACTCAAAACCTCTGGCTGTAAAAACCTGCGGGGGTTGCAGCAGTGGCAGAAACACCCAGCCTAATAGGAGAGTTCGTTGGAGAGACCCACAGGGTCCTAGAATGTGCACAAACCCACCCATCTGGGAACCAGCACCTGAAAGGGCACAATCCACTTGTGGGAAGTGGTGGAAGTAGATGAAAGTGGGGCAAGAGCCAAGCAAGAGGCATTGTTTCCTCTCAGACCCCTCCCCCACATAAGCGCCACAATGCAGTGAAGTGGCTTGCCCTCACTGGCAAATACCTAAAGCTCCGCCCCTTACAACATAACAGGTGTGCCAAGACAAAGCAATATACCCAAATGAAAGAACAGATCAAAACTCCAGAAAAAGAACTAAGCAACAAGGAGAGAGCCAACCTATCAGATGCAGAGTTCAAAACACTGGTAATCAGGATGCTCACAGAAATGGTTTAGTATGATCACAAAATAGAGGAAAAAGTGAAGGCTATGCAAAGTGAAATAAAAATAAACAAGGAACTAATAGTGAAGGGAAGGAAACCGAGATTCAAATCAAAGATTTGGAACAGAAGGAAGAAATAAACATTCAACCAGAACACAATGAAGAAACAAGAATTCAAAAAAACGAGGAGAGTCTTAGGAACCTCCAGGACAACTTTAAATGTTCCAACATCCGAATCATAGTGGTGCCAGGAGAAGAGGAAAAGCAAGAAATTGAAAACTTATTTGAAAAAATAATGAAGGAAAACTCTCCCAATCTGGTGAAGGAACTAGACATGCAGGTTCAGGATGCTCAGAGAGTCCTAAAGAAGGTGGATCCAAGGAGAAATACACCAAGACATATCATAATTAAATTACTCAAGAATAAAAATAAGGAGAGAATCTTAAAAGCAGCAAGAGAAAAGGAGACGGTTACCTTCAAAGGAGTTCCCATAAGACTATCAGCTGATTTCGCAAGAGAAACCTTGCAGGCAAGAAGGGGCTGGGAAGAAGTATTCCAAGTCATGAAAGGCAAGGACCTACATCCAAGATTACTCTATCCAGCAAAGCTATCATTTAGAATGGAAGGGCAGATAAAGTACTCCCCAGGTAAGGTCAAGTTAAGAGAGTTCATCATCACCAAGCCCTTATTGTATGAAATGTTTAAAGGGACTTATCTAAGAAAAAGATCAAAAACTATGAACAGTAAAATGACAAGAAACTCACAACTATCAACTACTGAACGTAAAAAACAAACAAAAACTAAGCAAACAACTAGAACAGAAACAGAATCACAGAAATAGAGATCACATGGAGGGTTATCAGTGGGAAGGGGGTGGGGGAAGAATGGGGGAAAAGGTACAGGAAATAAGAAGCATAAATGGTAGGTACAAAACAGACAAGGGGAGGTTAAGAATAGTATAGGAAATGAAGAAGCCAAAGAACTTATATGTACAATCCGTGCCCATGAACTAAGGGGGTAGGGGAATGCTGGAGGGAGCAGGGAACAGGGCAGAGGGGGATAAAGGGGAGAAAAAGTGGGATAGCTATAATAGCATAATCATAAAATACACTTTAAAAAAATAAAAAGCCTACTTAAAAAATTTTAAAATAAAAATGTAAGTGCCAGTTTGCTGCTGTTGTTCGTGGCTTCCAAATGAAAGGGACATATTTTGGGGTTAAGTTCTTCCTTCAGTGTGTTTGGAACTGAAGCTTGGCAGTGGGCACTTGAGACTCTGGAGACAGGCAGGCAGACAGGGCTTACCTGGGGCAATGTGGAAACAGCCAGGAAAGAGCCACCGAAGGAAAGAGAAACCCAGAGGCTTTCTGGGTTCGCCAACCAGGATCAGGGGTGTGCTGGGTTTCCCCCTCTACCACCTCCCTCTGCCTCCCCGCAAATTCAACCAACCCAGTCTGACAACAGAAGGCGCCCCTTGCTTCAGTTGCTTAGATCTGAAAAGACAGAAATATCAAACCTGGGAGACAGAGGCATTTGTCAGGGGCACTCAGCGAGGACATTGCCCCTCGATGGATGTAACACAGAAATGACTGCAAAATGTGAAACTGCTCCCTGCTCAGTTAGGAGGAACGTGGCTTGACGGGGGACTTGACACTAAACCACCATGTGGGCATGAGGGTTTGGCATGTAGGGTGAAGTTCACTTCACCCAAACACCCATGTTTTACCACTGAGCCTTCCTTTGCTTCTATCAAGGACAGGAAAGATGAAAGAAAAATTTTAAAGAGGTAATAAGAACCACTGTCCCGCAGCTCCCTACCATGACCAAACCCTGGGAGGCTCATGGCCAGGGCACCTGCTGACCCCACAGGCAGGGTCATTCCCTGGCCATTAGGACCTCTGTGTCCAGGGTCTCCCATCACAAAGCAGAGGCCCTACTCCTGGGGCCTCTACCTGCGCCCACAGTGGGGCCAGTCCTGACCTCAAGAGAGTACAGATTACAGAAAGGTCCAGCTCAAGACCCTGGGCCTCCATCTCACAGGCTGGCTTCCGCTCCATTCCTGTGTCTTGGTCAACACACCTATGAAGCCAGCCCTGACTTGTCTGGACCAGTGCCCATCACCCAGGGCCACACCCCTCCCATCTTCTGAGCCCAGCAGAGCAGAGGGGACTCAGAGTCAGATTGCTGGGCTGGAGCCCCAGCTTGGCCACCTCCAGGCTCTGTGACAGTGGCTAAGTTTCACAGCCACTCTGAGGGCCAGCTGCTCCACCTGAGAGATGGTGACAATGATGACAATGGAAGCAACACGCCCAGCTCCCTAGTGGCACGTGTGGATGGACACCTGGTGCTCAACACAAAAGCACTCACCTAGCAGCTGCTGGACAAATACCAGCTGCCACGTGACAGCCATGTAGCATTTCACATGTGGTTCTGACACACAACCAGAGCTCACAGTTCATGTCACAGACAGCTCCTCACCATCCCCACAAGTTACTACATGGGCAGGATAGCACCGTGGTTTAACACACAGCCTCTGGAGTGGGCTGCCTCCATTCAGAGCCTGCCTCTGCCCCTGACCCAGAAGTTGTGTGACCCTGGGCAAATGGCTTCATCTCTTGAGGCCCAGGGTTCCCATTGGTGACAGGGAGCTAATAATGATGACATCTCCCTATGGGGCCGTTATAAGGATTAACACGTAAACACATGTAAAGCACTTTAAAATGATCTAACACAGCATAAACATGTAAAAAATCTTAACTAATATTAATCATCAGTGGTTCTTAATCTTTGAGAGTCTTAGGGAACCACAGCACCTCTCCAAAAGCATGCACGTCGTCTAACGAGGTTCGGCCACAATGTCTGCAGAGTCCCAGACTCCGAACCTCACATTAGGAAACTGTGGAGTGGAGGTGGTGAACACACAATTCAACACACAGATGACATGTTACAGAACCGTACATCTGGAACCTGTATAATGTTATTAACCAATGTTACCCAAAAAAAAATTCAATAAAAATATAAAAAAAGAAAAGAAACCGTGGAGTGGCCCTCCTCAGGAGATGATGCCCCCACCCCACCCCCACTTCCATATGGAGAGACACAACCCCCATCTCTTCCAGTCCTAGACTCCGTGCTTACAAGGCTTCTCCCTCCTACCTTGTGCGGCCTGCCTCCCAGGTCAGTCACAGACCTCACTGCGTGCCCCGCCCCCTCTCCCAGCGCACACACACTGATGCCAAATGCACAAACGCCCTGGGCTTGACCGTTGGGCCTGGCTGCCTCCTCACCCTCTCCCAGTCTCCCCAACACTGCATTTGCATGCAGCGCTGGTCTGAGGCTCGGAGATTGACTGCACGGGGCTGAGGCTGTTAAACCCACTGGAAGGCGCCTCACACACAGAGAGGTGAGCTCTCTGCTGAGGCTTAATTACGCACAGATGTTGTGATGGGGTGCCAGCGTGCACAAGCGATCTATCTCCAGTTTTAAGAGCCGAACTGGATGTGCAGCACAAAATCTGCTTCCCACTTGTTATTTGTTTAGGCGAAATGAAGTACTCAGGAGCCTTAACTCTACCATTGTCTTAGGGATGGTGCGCAGGTCTTAAGAAGTAGTAGGTCAGATCATTACATTAATTATTTACCCATTTGGCATCCTCATTTCAAAATTGTGTGTTATTATTATTATTACATGTCTTGGTCTGGCAGATGCTAGTTGGCCCCAGCCAGGGGACAATTTTGCTGTTTCCATGGGAACAGTGGAGGAGATGGTTCTGTTTGTCTGGCTCACAGTTCTAGCTCTGAAAAGCACCCCTGCCGCGTAAGAGGCAACAGAATGTCCTCAGACGGGTACCCGAGTCGAAGTCAGAAAATCTGGGTTGCAGCCCGAGCATCTCTGCTCTGACTGCCATGTACAGAATGGGACGATGCTTGTTGCAAGGATTTGATGTTGTCGTACCTGCACAGTGCTCACTGCAGCAAAAGGAACACTCAGTAAACATCGCCTAACCCCTCGTATAACCAACACTTCTCGTGATCCCACTCTGAGCTCCATATCCCGGGTGGCTTTAGGAACTTCCCCTTGGGCATCCACAGAAACACAGGTAAGTAAGTCTCTGCCACAGCGTGACCAGCCTGTACTATAGCACCTGTGTGTGTCTGTCCCCCAGGCAGGAGCCAACCACCTCTTACTCCTCTGCACACGCCCCAGCTCCTAGCACAGCACAGGCTCAGGAAACGCTCAATAAATGTGCGATAAAGGAACGAAAGACACGGGATCTGCAAGTAGAAGCTTATTTCAGACTCCACAGCATCAGGCAATTAGTTGATATTACTACCTGTATGAGACAGCCAAGCGATCACTGAGCTGGTGATGGGAACTTCAAGGCTGGGGCAGTGTTACCAGATCTGGTCCGCGCATCTGGACATAGACTCTCTGGGCCTGTCTGTGATGGCCGCTGAGAAGCCAGGCAAGCGTACTCGGGCTGTCGAGACAGCCCTGACCCCCAGCTCACTTGAGGAGCTCACCACTGCCAGCAGCTCCACCTCCCTCCAGGAGCAATGTGTCAAAGCGCTGCACTGACCACCCCGGCCACGGCTTTTCCTCTCATCAGCCAAACTTCACGATTCTTAGGTGGCCAGTATAGACACACCCTCAGTCTCCCCACCTCTGTTAATCAATCCAGATAGCAGAAGCATAAACACTACCTCCATTTCTTACGATGTCTTCTAAGCCACATGAACGCCTCAGTCCAGAGCAAGAGACCTTCCCATTCAATGTCCTGAGATACCCTCCCCAAGAGGGGTGCTTCTTGACAGCCCTGGAAAGCCCCTAAGCACTTTGCAACTCCCCTCCCACATCCTCCAGACGTCCTGAGTTACCAGAGAAGGGCTGATCCCTTCTGAGAGTTAATAGCCAACCTCTCTCTATATAGACTACCACAGGGCCCCAACCCCCACTCCACGAAGAGGTGTGGCTGGGTAAACGGATACAAAGCCCACTGAGGACAAACTGCGTCAGAACGGCAGTGCTGGTGAACATCTCATTCCAGCCCTTACGAGCCCTGCAGGAGACACCGGGACCGTCCTTAGAGACCAGCACCAGGGCCAACCCCTGAGCAGAGCCTTCCTGCCCTCGCCGGCCACAGGCGTCCCTTCTTCTGCACTGTTGGAGCTCTTCCTAGCAGGACCTCTCTCCAAGCTGCAACTGCGTATGGTTTGATGTGTTCCCCACAACAAGTGTCTTCTGTTATACAGGCCGTTCTACTGTAGTGCTTGAACACACAAACTCGTTCCAGTACTAGTGAAAAGTTAGGGAACAATTCGATCACAGTACAAATTTTGCATTTGCTAATGTGCACTGCCACCCACAAGAAATGCCACGTGAACCCAGAGAGCTGTGTCCAGCCGAACCACACCGCCCAGGAAAACACAAGACACACGCATCCCAGACATCACCCCGTGCGATGTGGGTCACCCCACCCCCACCTGCTGTCACAACTTTCTGTCCAACTTCAGGCGGCCCTGCTTCACCCACCTCACAGCAACTGGCAAGTGGCAACTCTTCTGATGCCCACTTCACAAGCCGATGTCAAGGTGAGGTGCCATGTGTCCTGGCATCTTACGTACTTCGTAACTATTTAACGTGTGCAAAACTATGCTGCCACTTTTATCAGACTCCCACCTTGTTTTATTTTCTGTGTCACCAGTGAGGTTCTGTTTTAAGCATAGCCTGTTTTCCCCATGATCCCTGTGGTTTCTGTTGGCTTTGCAGACTGTGACTATTCCTAAGGACACATACGTTTGTTTTGGCAGAACTGACTGTATAGTAAATGAGGTACTATGATATACATAAAGTGTTAGGAACAGTGCCAGAGTACCGTAGCACTTGTTATCACCACCACCACCACCCTCATCATCACCATTGCCCCATGTTTCATGGAGGCAGATGGAGGCTTACAGGCCTTTGGGTGGTACTCAGTGTCTTGAAACTGCAGATCGTTCAATAAACATCTGTCTGATTGACTGACAGGACAGTTACATTTGGTATTTCTTTATAATGTTACCTTCCAGGGCTTCAATGTGCACCATTCAGGAAGATGTCCCCATTCATGTCCTGCAAGGGGGGGATACTCGGGGCTGGGATCAGTCCTCCCCTGCACTCTCCCACCAAGCCACCATGCCCCTATTGCCCTGCCCCTCCTACCTTTAAGAAGTCAAACTGCTTGAGCATTTGGGCCACTTTCTCTGCATTCCTCCCTTCATTGAGGAAATCCAGCTCCAAAGGCAGGTTCTTCTTGGCTTCATCCACCAGCCACATGAACTCAAACTCTGGAAACAGCTGCTTGACAGCCAGAAGGAGCATCTGGAATACACCAAGCACCCCATCGGTCGGCTCATAGCACTCCACCAAAGCACCCTGCCCTCCCTCCTGGGTCTAAATGTTGACGACTTTCCAGACCTCCCCTGGAGTAAGGGTGGGTGGGAAAACTGCTCCCGTGGGGCCCATCAACATAGTCCATATCCAAAATGATAAAAAGCCACCAGCCACCAGCGGTAAAGACCACCACCACTTGCTGAGTGCTCCCCACATGCCCAGCACTGGCTCAGCACTTTACTGAGTTACTCCACTTCATCTTTACCGCTCTGGGAGGTACACAGCACACACTCTACCATCTCCCCATGTCCCAGATGAGGAAGTTGAGGCTCTGACTTTTCTGAACTGGCCCATTGTGGGAGCAGAAACAGAATTCCACTTGGGCCTGCCCCGCCCCAGACCCTCTTAAGCACGCTGCTAAGCTGCTGCCTTTGCTGCTCCCGGATCCGCGCTTCGTGGTCCTGTTCACGAAGGGCTGGTGCGTGCTGCCACACCGGGACTGCAGACTTGTTCACTTCTGAGGCTGAGTGGTCGGCACCTCAGCATTTATGTTCCTTTCTATACGTTTTTGTACATCTCAACTATTTTGTGTTAAAAATTAAATTGGAATAAGAAAACAAGGTTGGATGATACAAGAGACGTACGAGATAAGGGATTTGACCACGTGGCTGAAAAGCTCGGAATTTGGGCAATTTGGCCCCCCCGGGGATCCTTGAGTGAGGGCGGGATGGAAAAGGGGGTGTTGGAAGACTTATCTGGCATTTCAGTTGTCAGTTTAATGAGGTGAAGTTAAATGTCACTGACAGAGAACCAGAGTCCAGTGACATCTGCAGAGCATGCTCCGGCCCCTCTGCGGGCAGGGACTCGGCTATGAGGCTACCTCCCCACCGGGGCTGTAGATTTGAGACGGCCTCACAAGTTCACGGACGACGTCTCTCTAATAGGTGAACGAGTCTGACGCCAGGGCCGTGGGAGAGGTTCCACCGTCCCAGGAGGGAAGTACAGTAGGCAGCTCTCCTGCTCTCCGACAGGGGAGCCCTCCTGGGGAGACCACCGACCAATCTCCCAGTCATTCTTGGTACAGATTATGATCCAAGTTCTCTGAGAATCCCCATCTTCACTCTGGCTAGAGCAGAAGGACATGAGCAAGAACTAAGGAGCCAGGGGCCCGCTGGCACCTTCCCCCACTGTTATGGACTAAGTGCTTGTGTCCCCCTATCCCCAAATTCGTATCTGGAAGCCCTAACCCCAGTGTGACGGTGTTGGGACGTGGGGCCAGTGGGGGACTAATGAGGTTTAGGTGAGGCCATGAAGGTGGGCCCCTGTGATGGGATTAGTGTTCTTATAAGCGGAGACCAAAGCTCACTCTCTCTGCCACGGAAGGACACCGAGAGAGGGCAGCTGTCTACCAGCCGGGAAGACAGTCTGCCCCAGGAACCGAATCGGCCGACACCTGCATCTTGGACTTCCAGCCTCCAGAACCGTGAGGAACAAATGTTGCAGTTTAAGCCACCTAGTCAGTGGAATTTCATTATGGCAGGCCTGGCAGACTGAGACCCCACCCAGTCTATCCAGGAGGGTTTACGGGCCCCACCTAGGGGCTGTGGCTTACGCTTCCTTTCGCCCTGGCCTGTGACATCATGCCCAACACTGTGCCAGGCACAAGTGGTACAAAAGAAATAAAGCCAAAGCAGAGCCATTAACTACAAAAGCAGGTACGGTTTTGTTTTTAAACACAAGTCCGAGGCTATGCACCAGACTAAAATAATCTAAAATAATCATCACACGGGGTTATTACATTCAATGTCTCTCAGAACTCCTTTTCATTTCAGCCGGCTGCAGTCTAATTTCTTCTAAGCCTTGTCTAGTCTTTCACAGGCTACACCTGTGACCTGACGATAATCGATTCAGTTTATGTTTTGTTTCTGTTTGTGTCACAGGAAACCAGAAGGCAGAGGTGGCAGCAGCTAGGCCCAGACTGCAGGTGTCAGACCCAGACACCTGGACACAGCGTCCTCCAGCCATCGCATCTTTGTCACAATGCCCTCAGATGGCCCTTAGCTGCTGCCAAAGGGGAGGCAGAGCTGGTGCACAGGAAACAGAAGCCCCCGCCAGGGCCAGGGCCAGGGCCAGGGCCGGGGGCACACACGTCATCTTAGGTACCTGAATTCCCCTTCGGGCTCTGAGTTGAGTCAAGAAATCTCTTCAGACTTCAGCTCCAGACTAAATTCCAGAGGTTCTCGCCCAGGAGGGAAAAGGGAAGGGGCCACAATGAGGCTGAGCCATTTGTTCAATCAATACTTACAGATTACCTCCTAGGGCAATGGCCCTGGGCCAGACGTGGGCATGCACGGGAAGTCACGTGCAGCCTCATGGGGCCTATGCCTGGGGAAGAGGCTTCTGGCTAAACAATAAACCCTCCTCACTCACTGTATGGTCACTGTTATTTGTGCAGTTCTTAATTATCATTAACATCCAAACAGCACTGATTGGCACTTTAAAGATTTTTCTGTTATTCATCAATTATATAATTATTACTAGTACTATTGGTTACTATTAATACCTAATGTCCTTAATCATAAAAGCAGTCAAAGATTTTATTGACTGATATTAATTGCTAATAACTAATTAGTAAAATAATCCATAACCCCCCAGAAAACTGTACATCACTCATAAAACTCATTTCTTAAAGTGTTCTGTGGGTGGAGGGTGAGTTACTCCCTTGCTTACTTAAAAATAAAGGTCAGTCTGAACGGAGGTCCACGGCTCTTAGCTCTCTAGAAGGACACCACCCCTGTTACAGGAAGGCACCAATTTGAAAATTCGGGGCCAGCTACAAAGCCCAGACAACGTGCATGCTCACATAACTTTGCACACAATGCAGAGGGTTTACCAAGCCCTTGGACTTGAAGGAAGTTGCAGGGAGGGGTCCGATTAGGCATTGTCTGGTCCAAGTCTGAAATGGTTTGGGCTGCTGCCATTTTAGACTTTTCTTGGTTGAGGAAAATAAAATAAAATTCAGTTTCACCTTCTGTTTTCATTCAATTCCCTTCTTAAGAGCCTGCCCTAGTAGATTCACTTAAGTTTTGGGTTTGTTTGTTTGTTTTTTGATGACAGATGCAATCAACTAAAATAAAACAGGTGTTGTGATCAATGTGACTTTTTGATTTTTCTTCTGAAATGTATCTTCTCCATAAAATTCTCCCAACAGCCAATATTTTCAGCATTGTCTAGCACGTAGTCAATACTCAGCAGATGTCTGCTGAGTGTTCATGGGAATAAGTGAGTGAATGAATACGCGAATGAACAAATGAACATTTCAAAGGGTTTGTCCTCTCCCAGAGATAATTATATGTCCACCTGTGTGTTATTCCAACGGATTCAGTTCTTCTGTTTCTCAGGTGTTAGTGGGAAAAGGGATTATCTCTGAATTTTTGGGAACCATCATTTTGGAATGCCTGAGAATTTTCTACTTGATTTGGAACCTTATGAATCAATCAAGGTGCACTCAACAATACTTCCTTCAAGGTAGAATAATGAAATTATTTTCCTAGGGGGTCCTTGGCTCACAGGAGGAAAAATCAATTGTGGGCCATACAGAAATATAATGGAAAAATTAAGAGACACATGAAAACATGATTGCTATTTATAATAGCCAAAAATTAGGCCCTAGCTGGTGTAGCTCAGTGGATTGAGCACAGGCCTGTGAACCAAAGGGTCGCCTGTTCGATTCCCAGTCAGGGCACGTGCCTGGGTTGTGGGCCAGGTCCCCAGTAGGGGGCACACAAGAGGCAACCACACTGATATTTCTCTCCCTCTCTTTCTCCTTCCCTTCCTCTCTGTCTATAAAAATAAATAAAATCTTTAAAAAAGAACTTCTTTATAATAGCAAAAAGTTAGAATGATCATTATTTAGTACCTACTACATGCCAGGCACTGTGCTACAAGGTGCTTTACACATAGGCTCTCCTTTCACGTTCTTCTCGCCCATTTTACAGGGAAGGAAACTGGTTCCAGGAGGTGAAAGCATTTCTCAAGGTCACACAGCTTGTCATTTCAAATGCAGGACTTGGACCCAGGTTTGTTTTGTTGTTTTTCTTCTTCTTCTTCCTTCTGTAGCCCTGTCTCATGCAGTACAATACAGGACACCACAGTAGGAAGCCTGAGATAAGGCAGAGGGAGAGCTTTGTCAACTGTAAAAGTGCAACTGAAAGGCCAGTTCCTGTTATCGAGTTATTACATAGTATAAAAGAAATAAAGTTCTGTGGGAACAGCACACTAAATAGAATACTACACAGAGCTGCACCATAAAACTGGATGTCCGACAAGGATCGAAAATCAATTCAGAACAATGTAAATAACTTGCCATTCACAGGTTTATCTCGGTCTGATAAGTTATTCAAGTGCACACTGTTCAGGAAACAGAATTACAGGGTGAAGAGAAGCTTCCGTGGGGTTGACTACATCTCTGGGTTTTTTTAAATATGTGTCTTAAAAACTAAAATCAACTGTTGGATTCTGTGCCAGGCACAAACATTACCTAGCCACCCACTGCTCAGTCACACTCAGGAAAGAAACAAGATGGCAGACAGCATGCATGAAAATGTTCAAAATAAGTCAAAAACAGGACTGTCACAGGTCTTCATTTTTAGAGGCCCTGGGATGGGCCAGGTGACCTCGAATGGTAGACCAGCATCTGGTGCTCAGAACAGAGTCCCATCCCAACACTGCAGCACACCTTGGCGACAGGTGGTACACGGAGGGTAGGGGACTCAGCCACGAGCTAGATTCTTTACAGGGTGTTGAGTAAGGGGGTGCTCAGCATCAAACTCAGAAGCTGGAGAGATAACAGGGAGTGGCACACAGTGGTATCACTACTGGGCACCTGGGGATTATGATCTTACTGCCAGCTCCCCAGTCATCTATCTGAGTCCTACCCTGTCCTCAAACAGTGAGGATGACAGTGGGGTCCCATCCGCTGAGCTCCCTGCTGCCGTGGGCCAGCAGGAACCGCTGCAAAGCCAGCCCGCCAGCAGACGGATGGACTCTGCCTTGTCAGTTCACCCCTTCCTGCTGAATCATTGTTCCGATCGCTGGGCCCAATTAGTCTGGCTCTGGACAGCCACTCAAATCAATAAAAGCCCTTGGCCATGCATCTACCAGTAGAGGTGCCCCAGCTATTAAAGGGACAACATCAGGTGATAATGACAAAGCTGAAAAACACCCTTGGCTGTGCCTTTCTCTGTTGTGCAAAGTCACCAACACCATCAAGTTCATCAAACACCACTTTCTGAGATTCGGCCTTCATCCCTCCGCCACCACTCACAGTCTATCCCTGAGACTGTCTCCTTCTTTCCCCAAGGGGAGGGCCAGGTTCACAAGAGACACAGAACACTAGGGTGGCACATGCTATTAAGTGCCAACACGAAAGCCATTTCCCCCACCTTCCCGGCTAACAGAACCTCAAATATGTTGCATCTTCCATGTCCTTCAAGGAAGGCAGGCCTTAGCCTGAGAAGGTGAATCATGACTGGCCAATGAGCCAATCAGAGCGGTCCCGTTTCTCTTGCCGAGACTGATTTAGGCTTGGGCACGTGGCCTACTTCTGGCCAGTGAAAAGTGAAGGGAATGCTACTGAGGGGCTCCTTTTCGATAAGGAATATGAGGGGAAAACAGGACCTCTTTGGCATCGAGATGTCAGCTCCTCGTAATAGCAGAAACAGCCACAGCTGTTGTGGGTCCACGAGGGGCACTGCCTGGGAAGGACACGTCAGGACAGCAGACAAAAGGAACTGAGGTCCTTAAAAAGCACAGGGGAGTACTGGATTAGCCAGCGATGGAAAAGTCGACACCACTGCCAGAAGTCTTAAAATGTAGGATAACACAGGTTACTATTGTTTGCCCCACTTTCAGTTGGATTTCCCGACACCTGTGGCCAACAACATCCTAACTGACACGCCCGCGGTTCCCACCTCCTCACTCTCAAAAGTCTCACTCCTGTAGACCTTACAGCCGATACATGTTTGGACTTATAAGCTCACTTCTTAAAACCACACATACCCGAGGTTAAGCCTACTAGTCACTCTCTCCTTAGTCTGAATTACTTCAATCAGAGAGCATTCCCCTCAAGACCATGCTGTGATCAATCCCAGGGTGGGAGAGGAGAGATGAACAGTCGTGGGCAGTGGGAGAGAAGGATGAGGGCACACAACACCTGGAAGCTACAGGCGAGGAAGCACCTGAATGCTGTGCAGAACACTGGCCTTGCTGGCCCCCGTCTGCACATTTCCAGTGGCTGAGGTAGCCCTAATACTCTCCAGAAACTGTCCTTCTCCTGCCAAGCATCCCTGAGCACCATTCTGGGGTTGTCACTCCTAAAAACCAAGGCACCATTTTCGGTCTAGACTCGGTAAAAAAAATACTCATTTCAAATATAAGATAAAATGAGCCTTCCAGTCAGGCTCTTCTTAGCTTTACAGCAGAGAACGGCGACCCAGGTAGAATCTTTCCCACCAGAGACGCAGCCTGGTAAGAAGGCAGTGCCATCTGGTGCTGGTGCTAATGCTGATGGTCCACGGAGGTGCTGACCTCAGGCCTCGTTTCCAGCTTCTCTCCTGAAGGCTGTGAGTGCAGGTCCCCGAGCCACCTTGTGCTCCCAGCCCCAGCTCTGCCTCAGCCACCATGAAGGAGCCACTTTGTATTCTGCACACGGCCACTAGGCTGTACTTTCCAAGCAAAGCATCTGATGCTTATCTCCAGAAGATGCCAAATCTTTATTACTGCTATTATTGCCATTGACCTTACAGCCACCATTACTTAGGGATCCAGCGAGGCTCTGAGCAGAGGAAATGGGTGTCAGTGTCCTCCCACCCAAGAGGGTCCTCACAACACTGCTGGCCAGAGGCAGGTTCCCACCTGACGCAGGAGTGGCTGCTGGGTCTCAGGACACCCAGGGATCCTCTGAGATCCCGGGTCACTCCCAGCAATGGCCGTTCCATAGACACTGACAGGTGCTCCAGAAAACTCAGGTTTCCAGGTGGATTCCCAGGGCCACTCAGCAACCCTGCTCCCTCTTCCAATGCATACAGCAGCTGTTCCAAACCTTCGCCCCCACTAGAGCCTCCAAGCCATCTCATACTTCCTCTTTCTCAGCAGATGGTCTGGCCTCCTACTTCAAAGGAAAAAATAGAGGCTATCAGGCTGATACAATCCAGCTGCCCACTTCCCCACCCTGTCCCCCTCAAACCCTCACACTGGCCTTCACCTCAGCACTGTCCTCCAGTCTCAAAACAAAGGCTGGCCAAGGCTGATGTTTCTACTTGCGTCCCTGCAGCCCAGTCCCTCAAGTCTCCCCCTGGACTGGGTCTGTCGGTTCCTTCCTCTCCAGAACTTCCAATGCCCTCACCCTGCTGCCGCCATCCCCATCAGCTGCCTGACCTCTCCCTGTGCTCTGCTCTAACTTCTACCTTCACGTGCCCTCGCTGCCCAGGGATGAACTTGAAGAGCATTCCCTATTAACTGTCTCCATTCCCTGGGGCTCAGTCCTACCTCACCCCATTCACCCACTCTCCTTGCTCGACCCAAGATATCTAAATGACAAAATCCAAAACAGCCTTTTAAGAACTTTACTCATTTTATCTCCCCTTTGATGACACTGAGTAGTTCTGGCAGACTGTACCTTCCTAACAGCTGCAATAATATCTCCAGTTCTAATGCTCTTCTAGAACCTCACCACACCCTCCCCAAGAAGTAAGGTCTTTAACCAAAGGGGCCTGTGTGACTCCCACTCTCTCCAAAGGAGTAAGCAGGGAGTAACCTTACATGACCGCCAAGGCACGGCCATAAACCTGTGACAGACTTTCAGCCTCATTCTCTTAGGACGTTCACCCTGAGAACCTGGCCACCAAGCTGTGAGGAAGGCCACATGGCCACGGAGCAGCTGACATGAAGAAGATCCGAGGCCGTGGCCCACAGCCCCAGCTGAGCTCCTGGCCAACAGCCAGCACCCACTGGTCAGCCACGTGAGGGAGCCACCTTGACGTGGATTCTCCAGGTCCAATCGAGCCACCCAGCCAGCGCCGCACAAAGCCGAGATGAGCACCTCCACCAAGCCCTGCCGGATCGCAGATTCAGGAGCAAAACACAAGACTGTTGTTCTAAGCCACTATGCTTTGAGGTGGCTTGTGACTCAGCCCTCAATAAATAACAGTGCTCTCTGCTCAATCCCCGGTTCACGGCTCCGCCCTCCTGGGCGCATTCCCCAAAGGATGACAGGCCTCTGAGTTCTTTCCTCACCTCTTTTCTTCACTCTACATAACTTTTCTCCATGATCTCAACTACTCCCCCAGGTTCAGCTCCCATGAGTCTGCTTGCTGATAAATCCTAAGTCTGCAGACTGACAGAGCTTTCCCCATCCAAAACTCTTGACAGCACGCTCCATCACCATTTTGCTTTGCTCTGAAAGTGAAATCCATTCCAACCCCATTACTCTCATTTAGAAAAACTACCTTTTCCAGGCTCCCTTGCCATCTGGCTGCCAGCTAGGTTTGGCCAATGGACCACGTTGCTGTAACACTGGGGGACAGCAGGAGGTGAAAACCTGCTACCTCAAACAGCATCTGTGGCCAAGTTCCAGGTGACACCTGTGACATCTCCCAACAGGCTAGCTCACCAGAGGCCCAGCTTCCACCAGGGACCCAGCTCCTGGGTTCCAAAATCCACCTGTTCTTTGCCCCTGGACTTTGAGGGTAGCTTCCTACTGTTGGGGATTATCTCACAACCCGCTGGGTTTCCCAGCGAGTCCATCCCCTGTGAGACCCATTTTCTCTTTCAAATTCCCTCTGAAATACCCAGAGCAGTTTCTTCTTCCCAGCTGGACTCAGACTGACACATATGGTTAAAGGAATCCAAACTTCTAAGCCAGAAACCCGTGGATTATTTTAGTCTCTTTCTCATTCATACCAGAATTTGCCCCCACCCCCTGCAAATCTGGTCACAGAGTCCAGATGATGCTACCCCTTGAACCCGCCTCTCCCCTCCATCCCCATTACACTGCCTTGGCTCACATCATCATTTCTCTCTTGGACCACTGTAGCAGCCCCTCAATTAGTCTCCCTAGCTACAGTTTTTCTTCTTTCAGATAAACATCCTCCAGGCTGCTGACAGATTTTTATTTCTAATACACATCTGATCATGACATCCTCACTGACAACAAGAGGAAATCAGATCAGCTCAGTTCCGTAGTAAATGCATATTTATTACGTGTACCTCTCCATGCCTGAGCCTGGAATACAAGGCCCTCCGTGTGCTGTGCTGCCTACCTCCCCAGCACTTTCCCTGCTACCATCCCAGCTCATGCCATCTGAACCAGCGAAAGTTCTCCAACCTCTTCCTCTAAGACCAGGGGCCTTCGCATAGGCTGGGCCGTCCTTCCCCTGCCTAGCTGTCTCATGGGCTCCCCGGTGAAGCCCCCTCGATGCCCTCATTGGTCCAGGCACAGCTCTCCCGGCACTTCACAGACACCCCCTGGACAGGGCTCCTGTCCCCACACTATGGCTGTCTGCATCGAGACCTGCTGCTCCACTACCTGAGGAATTCCCCAGGGATGAAGATGTTACTCATTCATCTGATGCAGAAGAGACATTCAGTGAGTGTGTTAAGTTTAGGCAGAGTTGAAAGAATAAGCTACGAGTCCAAAACGAGGAAAGGAAGCAAAGGAAGGGCAAGGCGAAAAGGCAGGAGACGGATACGCTGGCAGCTTAAACGGACTGCTGATCTCTCCCGGAGGGTGCTGACG
Organism: Macrotus californicus; assembly: GCA_007922815.1. Classification (NCBI taxonomy): domain Eukaryota; kingdom Metazoa; phylum Chordata; class Mammalia; order Chiroptera; family Phyllostomidae; genus Macrotus; species Macrotus californicus. Next base: position 55,474 of record VMDR010001876.1, on the reverse strand, counting down.
ACAGCCCAAGCTGTGGCCAACTCAACTCCCCTCCCGTGCTCTGGGTACAGGGCTAGGAATGTCCAACGTCCAGAGACACAGTCTCCACTAGCGCTTTCCCTGGGGCCATTGCTACGCGTGCGTTTGTCCATTCCAAGCACATCAGACAGATGCACGTGGGATCTGCATAAATACTTCTTTGTGATCTGCCTGTCATTTTTATATCCCTTGGTTGGCCACATGCTCTCTTTGGTTACAGTTTCACAAACCAAGAGGTAACTTTTCCACCCCTGAGGAGATCACCTGTGGCTTGTCTCACCTCGACAACATTCTCCTGAGGTCCCCTCGGCCCCAGCGGCTGTTCGGTGTGTTCTGAGACCATCCAATGCAGTTCCCAGGAGCAGATCAAGAAGAGCTGACCAACCCAGCCGTAGGGTCTCATGGTCGCAGCGTCGTCATAGAACCTCGCTTGTCACGGTCTCAAGCTTCTCTCCCCCACCCTACTGCTCCAAGGCGCACAACTACCCATCTGCCTTGAGCACTGCCTGGATCACGGGGAAACACAGAGTGAACATGCAGGGAGGTGAAAGGGGCAGGTCCTCACCTCCATCAGGAGAATGTCCTTCGAGCTCTGCGCCTGTACCTTTGGGTGCTGGACCTTCACAGCCACCGTCCGACCATCATGGAGCACCGCCTTATGGACTTGTGCCAGGGAGGCAGCCCCCAGAGGGGTTTCGTCAAAGCTCACGAACAAATCATGGATCTGTCAAAAGGAGAGAGAGGATGGGGCAATTAAGAGGACTCAATTCAGTGAGAGGGGCCAGGAGGATGGGCCAGGGCCAGTGCCACCAATGCCCCCACGACAGATTTTCTGCTCTGCCAGTTGTAGGCCAACCCAGCTCCTTCCCTTTGTCGCCACAGAGATTCACACCAGGCACATGGAGAGAGGGAGTGAGAAAACAGGTGTGGAGGGTGTGTTCTCATACATGTGCAAAGGTGTTCTGAGCACCTCCAACTTAAGGCCAAAAAAGTGCTATCTAGGATGTTTAGGACTGTGCATAATCCACCATTTAATTACCCACCACTGTGTCTCCAAGGCTCTCCCATATGGATGTAATCAAAAGCTTACAGAACCCAGGGCCACCCAAGAGAGGGGTCAGATGGAAGATTTCCAACTCCACCAACCTGGAGAGCTCAAGGGACCCTGGTGGGAGGCTGCAGACCCCATAACCACCTCTTGTTCTGGCCTGAGCAGCAGCCTCGATAGGGGTCCCCAAGCCCATTCGCAGCCCAGCCACCTGGCAGAGATTTCATCCTAGGGCTGCAGGTCCAAGCCTTGTCCTCAGTCCTCACTTGCAATGCCACCCACAGGCAGCCTGGGGCAGATCCCTTGCTCCTTCTGTGCTTCACTTCCTCTACGAAATGGAACACATACTTTAATTCTTCCTTCTTCTCTTCCCTTCTGCCTTCCCTCCTTGCCTCTCAGAAACGCCATACTGATTTTCCTAAAGGAAAAAGTCTTTCTGGCTTGAGTGTTCACACCTACATGGTCCAGATATAAATATTCTACCAGATGGAAAGGAGGCCCCCAAAAGGCTTTTGCAAGACTGACCAAGGCTGAAATTCTCATCCTCTCCATTTCGTGAAGTCCCTGGACAGCCTCCCAACTCTGCAGAGCCCAGACACACACACACACACACACACCTGTGCAGATGTAAGTGTGCAGGCACATGCCTCCCCTCCTCCTCATACAGCCCCCCACCGACAGGCCAAGGCCTCTTCAGTCTGTGCCCCCTGCCTCCCTTTGTCCCCTTCAGCAGCAGACTCCCAGCCCCTCAGGCCCTCTCCTCTCCGTGGACTTCTGAAGTCACATGACCCACAGCCACCATCCCCTCCCCATTTGCTAGGCTGCACAGTCACTTTGCTCATCTTGTCTCATAAATCACTCCCTCCAGCCCTGTCATCATTTTTTTAGCTCTCACTAAACTCCATCCCATTTATCAACATCCTGCAGAGGCCAAAGGTCCAGGCAACGTGGGAGGGGCCTACACTTCACTGTCACAAGAGATGGGTACAGACTGGCTTCCTTGTCCCCCTTCTTCCTCACTGAGTTTTTATCTGTACCCCTCCCAGTGCCTGCTTCTCCCTTCTTCTCCAACCATGCACCCATCTTTTTCCCTCCTTTATGAGTTCAGGCCCCCTGAGAGCCATATTCTTCCCCCATCATCCACCCCGAACCCTGGGTCTCTCTGCACAAGACTTTTTATCCTGGACCTTGGATTAAGAGAATGCCAAGGCCACCATCCACATACACTTCGTTAGAATATCAGCTCCCAGTGGGCAGGGACTTTTGTCTATTTTGTTTGCTTTGAATTCCCTGCACCTAGAACAGGGCTAGAACGAGTCAGTAACAAAGATTTGTTGAAGGAATGAATCCATTATTCTGTCCAATGGATAAGAATTGGATGGACTCTTTCTTCCTTTTGAATGGCTGGACCTTCCTGCTCTCACACTCTTCCAATCCAAAGGCCTCCAATGTAAAAGCACATGTCACATGTGGGGTTTACCTAGGTGGACTCCACTTGTTACCCCAGGGCGGGTGTGAGACCCAGACCTAGCCAATCAGAACCCCAAATACCCTGGGGCACACTGATTGGTTCTGAGACAGGCATATAACCCATTTGGTCCAATCTGACTCAATTGTTTTCCTTTTGTTTGAACTGTAGGAGAAGGGATTCTTTTCTTTCTGCTGAAATTGAACTTGAAGCCTAGAGATACCAGGGGTCACATAGTAGAAACAAAGAGGAAAGCAAAGTCAAGAGACAAAGAGTAAATTCTTATCACAATGGTTGAGCCCCTTGATCTAGCTGTGCCTGAATGCACACTCTATAATTCCTTTTTGTTTGTTTGTTTTTATTTTTGTTTTTTTGTTTAAGGCAGTTTGAATTCTTTTCTGTCACACTCAACTGAAGGGGCTCTGACTGACACAGTATGTTCTCACCCCAGCTGGGATAAAGTAAAGAAACACAGGCATGGTGCCCAGAATCCCCAGGAGGCTCCGTAAGCGTAAGTGTCATCCTCTCTCCGCTCTCTTGCTGGGATAGGGATCCAGGAATTGAGGGGAGGTAGAACTTAGCAATGCTCTGGCCATTGCATAATGAGATCAACATTAAGTCCCTTTGGAAACCCTCTGGTAGCTGCTACAGGAGTACCAAGAGCTCTGGACTCGGACCTTCACCTCCCAGACAGTCAGAATGGCCCGTCTCCCCACTGCAAACAAACTTGGGAGTGATCTGACCTCACTCCCTGGGAATACTGGCTCATTGCGTTTCTCTGAGAAACACAACCAGTCTTCAAATCAGTGTCATTGCAGGGACATGGTAGAGTCACTGCAGCCAAAGAGTGACATGGCATCACTAGGGCCGTGTGCCGGAAGTAGCTGCCAAGTGCGCACCAAGGGGAGGTGAAGAAAGCCAAGGGCCGAGGCAAGCATCCCAATCGCCAGGGTACGATGAAGCCTGTCTGCCACATCCCCAGGGGATAAGATGGGGGGCCTCCCATAATTCCCTGCTCCCACCAGGGAATGGAGGCACCCAAGCCAACTCAGCACGCTGAACAAGGTCCAGCTCTAAACACTTGTCCAAATCCCAACCTGACCAGTGGAGATGAGGGTGCACCACTCCCCTGACACAGGGAGCCTGTCAGGCGTACCCCGCCCCACCCCGGCCTGACTACCACCTCCCTCTCTATCAGGGAGCAAGTCACACGCCCATACCCTCCTGCGCTTGCACACACACACACACACACACACACACACACACACACACACAGTAATTGATTGCTAGTGGATGTTCCTGGCTGGCTTATAAAAAAGGTAATTAAAGATGGGTGCTACAGCCTGTAATTAAATATGAATAAAGTATCTCTAAATGGAACCTTGATGCAAAGTGTTTGGGGGAAGTACTTTAAGCTGATAGATAGTAAGGAAAAACAGACCCTGTCCTGAAAGCAGAATTACACCCCCCATGTGGCTGAAATGAACGACACCCCCTCCAATGAGGCCTGGCCCCCCAGCCCTTGCGGCGGAGAACCATTAGCAGAAACACACTGCCACTCGGGCAGCAATTAGATTCCAGCCGGGCCCTCGGCTGCCTGCAGCCGCTCGCAGCAACCTGTCTCCCGTTCCAAGGCTTCCTCTCCCCAGGTCCTTTCTGCTCTCCTCTGGGTCTGGTGGAAAAATCAATTAAGTAAAACAACTGCATTTTAAAATGACTAGTTATGTGCTTTTTAATTACTGTCGGCCCATGATTCAAATATATCGATGTCCTTGTCTAAAAAAGGAAAAATAATCAGGAAAAAAGTTTCTCTAGCTTTCTATGGTCTTGATTTTTTTTTTGGGGGGGTGTGTTTAGGGGTGGTTTTAAGAGCAGAAAACACTGGCCAGGATCCATATTCTGCCCAAAATAAGGTGACAGGAAGTCATTCCTGTACTTTCTGTGGTAACACCTGACAGTGACAGCAAATGGGGGGCACATGCACTTTTGTTCCCTCTGTGGCGGTTTTAAAGTGTGTTCCTAAGTGTTTTTAAATACCCCTAACTTGTGTGAGGTGGAGCTGGACTTAGTGCCCCTCCTAACACACCGCGCGTGGAGGAAGGGCACTGTATGACTTCTGCAACTGTCACCCTGACGTCCCTCAGATCGCCGGCTCCAGGGGAAGCAAGCCGCCGTGCCAGGAGGGCACTCGGGCGGCCCACGGGGGAGCTCAGGCGGCAGGAGCCCGGGCCACCTGCCGACTGGGGGCCATCTGGGCAGCAGCACTCCTTCCCCACGCCGGCCTCCGGAGGGCACAGCCCCAGCGGACGACCTTGCTGCCACCTCGCAGAGACTCTGGGCCGGAAGCCGACCCACACAAGCTGAGAGAGCAAATGCTTGTTGTTTGAAGATGCTGAGCTCTGGGGTGATTTGTTATGCAGTGATGGCTAACTCGTACACCCCAAACACACCTGTGCCAGACCTCCCAGTCCCAGCATTCCTTTCTGCTGGGCCCCGACGGCGCCCCAGAATCTCCCTTAACACAGAGGTCCCGGCAGCCACTATCAACGTATGAGACGAAACCGATTTGCCATTCCTTAGCTTCAGCCAGGCAGCAAACACAGGGTGGGGCTGTGAGCATGTGAGACACGGAGTTTACTCTTGAATTATTATGTATTGACCGCTGTATTATTTTCCATACAAACAACTGTAAGCCTACTCTTGCCCCACCCTGTACTTGCTGTAGGCTAGAAAAATACCATGTGGCAAAAACCATGCGAGGCACGTGGGCCAACAAAACAGACTCAGTCCCTGGCCACAAGCAGACCTCAGTCCCGCAGAAGGCAGCAGCCTCCGTAAAACATGCAGGCATTTCAGCGGGCCTGTTGGAGGCAGTGGCTCCTGCCCAGGCTGCCTCACCCAACCCTCTAGTATCACCACGTCGACCCTGGGGGCCCAGGGGAGGGACAGTCATTGAGTGTCTCTCCCTCTCCCCACACCACAGCTGCCCTGCCTCGGTGTGCGAGTACCCCACCCCAGCTTCCCACTCACAGCAATTTATGATAATAAAAATAATAATGACAGTAACAACTCAAGAACACGCAGACCCTGTCTTCCAGGGAGCCTGTGTTCTCTCTGAGGTTCGGAAAGATCAAACTGTCTGTTCTGCAGAGCTATTAGGTGCTGCTACTGCCAAGCCGGGAAGAAAGAAAGAGAGGGGTCAGCAGCAGAACCTGAGACCATTAGGGCAGAGTGATTCGGACGCAAGCCCTCAGCCAAACGCCCAGGCTCAAATTCTGACTCCCTGGGTGTCCCAGCCCGGGCGGTTATGTAACCCCTCTGTGTCTCAGTTTTCTCTTCTGTAGAATGGGAACTTCAGAGGCCACCTCACAGAGTTGTTTTAGGTAATGCGTCTGGAGTGCAGCCTATAGGAGACCCCCATAACTCGCAGGAGCAGGTGCCCATCTAATGCCTCCAGGAAGGCCCAAGGAAGAGGGCACTGGACAGAGCCCGCAGTTCCAGGCTCTCATTCCATCCTGTCAGTGAGTAGGAGCCACGGTCCTTCTTTACTCAGAGACGGTAACGGCCTCCTAACTGACCCGTCCACCTGCACTCCTGTCTCCTCTGAGCTGACCTCCACTCACAGGTGAGTGTTCCAAACAGAAGCCGACCTCCACACACAGGTGAGTGTTCCAAACAGAAGCTGACCTCCACACACAGGTGAGTGTTCCAGACAGAAGCCGACCTCCACACACAGGTGAGTGTTCCAGACAGAAGCTGATCACCTCACTTGTCTCTGCTCAAACTGCTTCACGGGCTCCCTGGGCACCAAAATCCTTCTCACAACCCACAGGCTCTGACTCTGCCCACCTCTGCTGACCCAGCTCCCACCGCTGACTCCAACTCTCTCGGCCTCTTCCACCAACAGCACACTCTCTCCCTGCCCACTGCAGGGCCTTTGCACGTGCTGTCCCCTGCGTCCAGGAGGCTCTTCCCCCTCCTCCTCATTGAGGTAACTCCTACTCACCCTTCAAATCATAGCTCAACTGTCACCCCCTCAAGGAAGCCTCCCTGTGTACATTCCCAGAGTTCATGTACCCCCTCAAGGGCAAGTCCACACTTTTGCCTTCGTTTGAACTTTCTTCATCTCCCTTCTCCCTTCTAGACTGTACAGACTTCTATTTTTGCTCAGCCCTGCATCCAAGGCACCTGACACATAGTAAGTGCTATTTTCTAATGATCAAATGGAGGTGAGTTTCATTTTTCCCTAATCTCTTCTTGGTGAGGAGACTTTGGGCCTTCCAGATGCTCCAGGATCGTTAAAACACTCCCCAGAAGTGGCTATAGTACCTCCAAGCTGGCCAAAGGAGCCCCCCTGGTGCTGGGCAATTCGAGAGCTGTGGGAGGAGGGACTCTGTGGAAATGTTGTGATAATAATGATTAATAAAAAAGCAGATAAACACCCAGTGTGGCTGGCCAGCCTGGGAAGCCATCCATTAGATCTGTCACTCATTAGAGATGGGGGAAGGGGCAGTCCAATCAGATCTCCTCAGCTTAAGCAAACCGTCTATAAATTGTAGGCTGCAGGCACTGACATTTGATAAATTATTCTTCATAATCCACTGTTGGCTGTCATAAATCTAACCTTTCAACGTTCCTCATCTTAATAACTTGTACAGTCTCACAGGGTGACGTTGTCTATGTCTCTGCCTGAGCCAGAGATCTCTGGGGCAGAAGCAACCAGAGATCCTAGACAGTGCCGTGTGAAGCCAGGGACCCCCACAGCCAGAGCAGCCCAGGCAGACAGCCCCTGGGTGGGGGGCTGAGTGCTGGAGTGATGGGCTATCCTGGTCAGTATGAGGTACCGAGGTGCCAAGTGACCATACCCCATCAGAGGGCCAAGAGACAGGTGACGTCAGGACTCAGACCTGAGGGTCCGGCAGGCTGAGCTCTACACCCTCCACTGCAAGTCAGCTCACGTGAAGATGCACCACCTCTTCTTTGAACTCGAGCGTGGGCTGGCATAAGGGATGTCAGGATATCTCTGTTCTGTGGGTACTGAACGTTCCACCATGGATGATGCCGCACATGCGCATGTTTGCTGCTCTCCAAGTGCTCTCGTGTACGTCTCAACTTTCTCTGGAGGTTAGGTAGAGGAGATATAATTGCCCCATTTGAGTGAGGACCATATTTGCTGAAGGTCACTTGTTTATTGGTCTGTCAAATGTTTGTCAGAGTTACTGATTCGTGAGGGCACTGTGCTAGTCCACTGGGGACTCGAAGGGGAGCAAGCAAGTCCAAACAGGGTACAGCTTCCGCCCTCTGGAGTCACTACTAGAACTTGAAGTCCAGTGGGAAGATAGGGATTATCAAGTAGCCACAGAAAACCATGAAATGGTCAGCTCTGATAAATCCTATGAGGGGAGAGGCAGCTGGTACCATTAAGGGCCTGTGTTCAGAGAGTTAAACCTGGGCAGGGAGGGCTCCTTTGGGGAAGTGTCAAAGAACTGAGATCTGAAGGCCAGGGAGCCAGTTACCTAGCTGAAGAAATTGAAGGACAAGCCATCCAGGCAAAGGGAGCAGCTCGTGTGAACCATAAATGAAAGGAATGAGAGGTGACAGGAGAGAGCCAGAGAGAAGATAGCCAGCAAGCCCCAACCCAGGTTCCAGGACGGCCTGGGCTCCCCAGGTGCGCCCCACTCAGGAGAGGGTCCCTGCATCCGTATCTCCGCCCACGGAGAGAAAGCCCGGTCACAGGGGCTCACATGCATTTCTGGCCAGGCCCAGGAATTCACAAACCTGATGAACTCACCTTCAACAAAACCACGAACGCCTTTTCCCAATAGCCCTCAGATGTTCCTACACCCAAAAACATAGGAAGAGAGAAAATAGAGCACCCTTTGCTTACGGCAGCAGCATTTGCCATCAGGACAGACTCCCTCAGCTTCCGGGAGGTGGCAAACTGCCACACGGCAGACGGGCCTTGGCTAAGTTCCCGCGCCTCAGAGCCCCAAACGAGAGCGCAGGTACCCGAGCCCTTGCAATCTTCCTGGAACACCTGTACATGTCTCTCTCGATAAGAAGTTTTCCAGATTCGCTTTGCACGTGATAACAGCAGGGCCCAGGGATTTTAGAAGGAGGTAAACCCAGATTTCCTGAGTCTAGTGGAAAGACAATGCCCACATTGGGGAGAAGCACACACACTACTGGCTTGACCCAGCAAAGGGGAGCCACAGTTAAAAACACCAGCTCTAGTGTCAGCAGTCCTGCCGCCAACACGTAGCCATGTGGCGAACTATTTCGCTTCACTAGCCTTCTGCGGAATGGGAGTGATAATAACAACACCCACTTGGTAGGGGCATTCCAAATGTTAAAGGAAATTATGCTTCTACAACAGGAGTTGGAACGTCTTTTGCACAGCCCATGAGCTAAGGATGCTTTTTCACGTTTTTCAGTGTTTGAAAAAAATCAAAGGAAGAGTATTTTGTGACGTGTGAAAGTTTAGGAAATTACTGCCACGTCCATGGAGGACGTTTCATCGGGACGCAGCATGCTCATTCTGCACGCCCTGTCTGGTCTGCCCTCGCCCTCCTCTGCAATGGCAGAGCTTACAGCCACTGTGACAGAGTGAGAGGTCTCAAACCCAAAATATTGACCGTCTAGGCAGAAAAATGCCACCCCCAGAGATGCTCACGTCCGTAACCCCAAATGTGCGATTAAGTTAAGGCTCTTGAAATGGAAAGAGAATCCTGATTACCACAAGGGTCCTTATAAAAGGAAGGCAGGAAGGTCAGAGCAGAGATATGGCAAAGGAAACAGAGGTGAAAGGATGAGGGAGAGTGGGGGTGGGGGGGACAGAGAGAGATGTAAAGATTTGCTGTCTTTGACGGTGAAGGAAGGCGTCACAAGCTAAGGAATGCAGGCAGCCGTCAGAAGCTAGAAAAGGCAAGGAAAGAGATTCTCCCCTGGAGCCTCTCAAAGGAATGCCAAAAGGAAAAAGGATTCGTGGACATGACAACAGTGCGCTAACTGGAGTGGGGGGCTGTATAAGGGGACTAAATGGTACTGGAAAAAAAACGCAAAAAGTCAGCCAACACCTGAATTTTCGAATTTCTGGCCCACGGAATGGTAAGATGATAAACGTGTATTGTTTTGAGCCACTAAAAGTGTGGCCGTTTGTTACAGGGGCGACAGGAACCTACCACCGGCCCTTCACAGGAAAAGTTGGCCAACCCTGATGCACAGCGTTCCTGTGGCCACTCTCAGCACAGGTCGGTTGTTACCCATTGGCCGTATTTCCCGGGGCAGTGGTGAGACTGGAAAGCTGAGCAACAAGCCGAGGGGGTGTACACACAGTGTAGGGGACACAAGACAAGTGTGAACTCCAAGATGTGGCACCAGCAGGCACATCACGGCCTCCGGGTGTGCCAGGTGATGACTCAGCACCAGTCCCCATTTCCGGTCCCAGAGCAAGAGGTCCTTTCTTCCCCTGGCTGCCTCCTACATATTATTCCTTCCCAGCCCCAAGGCCAAACCTAAAAGCTGCGTGGCTGTAATGACATCTTCCCCAGTGTCCCCCTGCAGGAGCCCCGTCTTCTCTTAAGCCTCACACAGAACCACCGTCCTCAGTTCACACAGCAAAGACGAAGAGGGCAGTGGGGCCACCAGAGACTTCTCACCACAGTGGTGACGACACAAGTGATTTGCAGGGGCTGCTCCAGCTGTTAAAGTGACAGGCTCTCCTGCTCCAAAGCCACTCACAGGGACAGGGACACACACACACTCCTAGTGCTCTCATTAGATCAGGGTGCTGATGAGTTTTTAAATATCTGGAAACCAGAAACCCAATGGGGTCCCAGCCTCTCAGTGCAGAACCCCAAACTGTCCTGCCCCACGAAGGACTCGCCAGCCTTCTCTGACCGCCAGCCCATCCCTCCTACTCTGAGGAGAGAGGGGGATACTGCACAAATTCCAACCCTGCTAAAAAAAAAATCTTCCCCCAAACTGCTAGCAGGACAGCCTGCTAACACACTCGCCCCCGCCATCCCCTCAGTGCTGTGGTCATTTCTGAGGTCGTCCCCCACTGTTCATGCCAGAACCCTGGGAGTCGATCATGGCATCTCCCTTCCCTCGGCTCCTCCCCACTTAATTTGCCTGTCTCCAAAATGCCTCCCTCCACTCTTCATCCAAGCCACCATCACCTCTTGCCTTGACAACCACAAAGCCTCATAATTGGTCTTCTAATCGCACCTGTCCTCCACAGAAGCCACCACAGACTGGGGGCTTCATTCGCCGCATGGCGCCCTTCAGTGGCCGCCAACCAGGGATCTCCTGCACAGGCACCCTTCTCCAGCCTCCGCTTTCCGTGTCTCTCTGCCCTGCCACCACCACCACTTCCTTTCTGTCCCTGGACAAACCCACGCTCTTTCCCACCTGGAGCCTCTGCATTCTTTATTCTCTCTGTCCAACCCTCCCTTCCTCCAACTACCATCCCTGGTCTCAGCTTAACCACCACTTCCTCCGAAAGGCCACCCGGGCCGCCCCAAACTCAGCCCCCATACTTTCCCCTCATGGCCCTTACCACAAGTGCCATTAAATTTTTATCATTCTGATCACTTGTGCAACATCTGCTATCCCCTGTGATGGCGTCTTGCTCACCCACATAACCCCTGGGGCCCTCACAACAGAAGCTCAATAAACATACATTGAGTCAACAAATGAATGAGCAAATGACTGGTGAAGTCCCAGAGGGAGAAAGGCGGCAGAGGGTCCAAACACACAGGAGCCCCTGCCTGTGGGACAGCCAAGCTGTGCCCCCTAGCCGGGCACCTGCCCCCATCTGGGCCTAAGGCTCCATGCTTCCAGCTCCAGGCCCAGGAGGCACTGGCCCCTCCGGTCTCCCTCAAGGTTCAGATACCTCCTCGATGCCTTCCAACAATGACACCCTCAGCCCCGCCTGCACCTGTCAGCTCAGGCACTCCACCCAAAGTGGCCTCTCCGGGCCTTGCGGCTGCTTCTGCTGTCCATGCCCTCAAACCCTGCTCTGGCTTCACCGCCTCCCTCTGTGCAGCCCCACTTGGGCATTGCTGAGAGCTGTGGCCCACACCTCGAAGACTTGCCCTCATCTTGTCTTGACTTCATGTAAGATGTCTGTAGCCCATTCTGTACCTAAAGTACAAGCTCCTCAGAGATGTCAGAGTTGTGTCAGAAGTGTACAGAGTACCTTCTTCTGACTCTCCCCGGCCATCCGTACTACTGTGGAAGGAGTCCTGCCCTCTCAGTAAGGGGTCTAGGGTGCTAGTCCTACCTCTGCCTCTTCGGGGTCTTGATTCCCCACTCATAACGGGAGGGTGTTGGAGCACTTCCTAACTCTATGGTCCTGTAACTCTAACCTTCTGTCCTACACTCCCCTCGCTATGCCCCACCCCATCCCAACCACCCTCTATGCACGCATGGGCAGAAGTACACATGCACACACACACTGAAATCTGGTTCTCCACCTGGCATCAGATTACCCTCCCCGCCAATGACAAACGCATGCTCACACACGTGTACCCACACCAGGAGTCACCTCCAAAGTGGCACAGGCAAGGCCACTGAGGAGCAATCCTGACACAGGGCCTCCCACAGCAGAAATCACCAAGGGAGCATGGCCTGGGATGCTGGCTTGTTCCTGAAGCTCCATGAATAAAGAAGCAGGCACAGCTGGCCTATTCATAATCAGCATAAAAAATTGATTAGCCCTTTCCAGATTAAACATTATTGTTTCAATGATGAACATAAATCAGACAGACGTGGAGGGCTTGCCTCCCTCTGCTGCATCAGGTAGACAGCAAGCGGGGGGCAGCAGAAGGAGAGGGGGCTCCTCCCTGGAGAAGGGTGCAGCTCTGAGAAGCTACGCAGGACAGCAGACCACCCTCACCCTCATCCCCAGTCCCAGCCTGTGTGCTCAGAGGGGGAGCACCTTCTCCAGAGGGGAGGTGAAGGAGAAGAGCTCAGCCACCCACACTTCTTAGGGCTCCTCCTCCTCCACCACCACCATCTAATTGGCCCGTAGGCAGCACAGGTCCCGGGCTGAAGGGGAGAGGGCAGACTGGTGTGATGTCAGAGGAAAGAACATGGCCCTCAGAGGCAGACTGGGCCTCACAGGCCCATCACCGTGGCCTTGAACCCAGGCCCTCCCCCCTGTAATTGAAATATGGTTTCCTCTGTGGTCAGACAGTAAGCAGGTTCAGTTCCCAGCTGAGGCGCTGTCCCGCTGCGTGATCCTGAATGAGTCACTTAGCATCTCTGAATCTCAGCCTCTACATCTGGGAAACATGGGGAAAGGAACACCTACCTTGCTGAGCTGTTGTGAGTCCTAAATGAGAGCTTGTGTTTGAAAACATCTAACACATTCTAGGGACAGAGAACACTCCATAAACAATCAGTTCCTTGGCCAGCTGGGGTTCTCCACCTGCCTGGCCTGCCTCCCACCAGGAATGCAGGGAGAGGCCCTAAACTGCAAGGCTGGGAAACTCTGTGAAGAGCACAGGGCCCCTTTTAGAAAGCAGTGGAGCACGGGTTAGGAGCATGGGTCCTGGACTCAGCCTGCCTTTTGCTCCTGACTCTGCCCTGTACTCTCTGTGTGACCTCAGGCACGGGACTCAACCTCTGTAGCCTTGGGCTGCCACTCTGTAAAATGGCAGTAACAGCACGTCCCCTCACAGGGCAGCTGGAGGGTTACAGGAGACAACGCAATTCCCTGCCTCCCCACAGGACTCATCTTCACCTGCCCAGCATGGCAGCTGGTTCAAGACCACAGTCACCAGCTGCCTTTTGTTCCCTGGACATATCCCCACCCGCCGCCACTGGCAGCCCCTGAACTTCCCACAAAACCACCCTCACTGGAACCCTGGTCTTGGAACCATCACTTTTCATGCTGTGAACACCGTGTCAAGGTTGGTAATCACGTTCACCATGAGACGGGGCAGGACCTGGGGCTCCTTCAAGCCGTCACTTCCACTCCAGGCCTCACCAGGAGACAGGAAGAAGGCATCAGAACCACTGCAGTCACACCCAGCCTGCCCAGGCCACCAACCCAACCCTGAGCAGCCTACAGGACACTCCCTCCACTCTCCCTGGGAAGGGGAAGGCAGGCAGTGAGTTCCATTCAAGAAGAGGGGTACCTGCTGCCCCTCTGGCAGTCCCAGAGGGTGTGGGGTCAGCTGTCAGGGCAGCTCCTTCAAAAACAGTGCTGTGCCATTTGCCCTTGGGTTTGTGGCCTCCTGACTCACAGCCCAGCCTGGGACACTTACTCTGAGTTCCAGGGAGATGCGAGGGGGAAACAATTGGCCCCACCCCAGCTCTGGACATGGCTAAAAAGGTTCCATTCCCCAGATGCAGATGATGGAAAGAGGCTCCTCGCATGGCTCCTGCCTTGGCCCCTCCATCCATCCTGCACTGCTGGCTAACTCTGCCGGAAATGTCTCTCCTTCAGTCACAGGGGCTTGTACACACACACACACACACACACACACACACACACTTAGCGGATTTTACTTAACACTACTTCTCAGACCTGCAGCTGGTGGTGAGGCCCTAAAGCTGTCACCAGGCCCACCTCCAACAGCCATGCTACTGCCCTCCAGGGACCAGCCCAGCTCAGGGTGAGCAGCTGCTGAGCTGGAGGGGTGGGGCTTAGGTGACAGAGCTCCTGACTGGTTCTGCTTCTTTTACCTACTTGACTTTGGCTGCTACTTAACCTCTCAGGGCCTCCACTTCCTCCTTCGGAAAACTGGAATGGTGAAATCTACCAACCCTGCCGAATTATTGTAAGAGTTAGAAACAATGCCTGTAAAGCATCCAGCCAACATGTACTACACAGCAAGTAGCAAGTAAACAGAAACTGTAGCATTATTATCCACTGACATGACTGTGGATGGTGTTTCCACTTTACCCATCTTGATGCCTCTTTCTGCCTTGCTGCTTCCTATCCCAGTCCAGCTCTAACCTTGGGGTTTAAATGAGAGGGGGGACGTTACATCGGTCTGAGAATAGACATCTGTATTTGTTTTCCAGGGCTACCATAACAAATTACGGCACGCTGGGTGGCTAGAAACAGCAGAAATTTATTGTCTCGCAGTTCTGGTGGCCGGAAGTCTGAAATCAAGGTGCTGGCAGGCCTGTGCTTCCTCTGAAGGCTCCAGGGGAGAAGCCTTCCGTGCCTCTTCCTAGTTTCTCGTGGCTGCCAGCAATCTTCGCAGTTCCTTGGTTCGTTGCTGCACCATTCTCACCTGCTTCTATCCACACACGCATCATTACGTAAAAGACACCATTCACTGGATTTGGGGCTCGCCCTAATCCAGTGTAAATTCATCTTAAGTTACTTCAAATCATCTTCTAAAACCTTAGTTCACACTCTCGGGATCTAGGTAGGCATGAATGTGGGGAGGGACGAGGGGGACACTGTTCACCCAGTACAATGTCTAACTTATGTTAATTGGGTCACAGTCCTCATCTGGAATTCTACAAAGTGAAACTGGGGTGGGGGTGGCCCTCCTAGGGGCAAAGCTGGGAAGAGGTGAAGCTGAGGGCTGCCAATGGCAGCCATTCGTGGAGGACTGACCTGTGAATGAAGCTGAGCTACAGGAAGAAGAGACAAAGAGGAATCCTGGAAGAGCCCCCCAAAACCAACTCGACCCCACCACTTCCTAAACTCCGGTTACATGACATACTACATCTGCCTTTTGGCCTTAGCTCGCACAAGTTGCGGGTCTGATCCTCACAATTATGAAAGACCCAATGCACCTATCTGTTATGGTTTGAATTGTGTCCCCCAGTGCTTCGGAGTGTGACCTTATTTGGAAGTAATGCCTGCAGATGTAATTAGTGAAGAAGAGGTCATACTGGCAGAGGGTGGGTCCTTGTCCAATATGAATGTGTCCTTACAAAAAGGGGAAATTCGGACACGGACTGAAATGCCAGGCATTCAGGGAGAGCGCCAGGTGAGCACAAAGGCAGAGATCAGGGTGGAACGCCGAAAGCTGTCTGCAAACAACCAGAAGCAGGGAGAGAGGCGTGCCACGGGTTCTCCCTTGCAGCCCTCGGGGGAGCCAACCCTGCCCCCTGGATCTTGGACCGCTAAGCCACAGAGCTGTGAGACAATAGACTTGTACTGTTTAAGCTGCTCGGTTACGGTGTGTTGTTGCAGCAACCCAAGTTCCCTTCCATCCCAGCCCCACCGGTCTGCTCTCAGGCCCTTGCCCACCACATGGCCCAGCCTCGGTTGCCCTCATGCTTCCACTCCTTAAATCTTACTCACCCTTCCAGGCCAGCCCAAGACCCACTTCCTCCAAGAACCCTCTTGTGAACTTCCCCTGAACTTCTCCTGCACCAGCCACACAGCTGACAACTTAAGTGTTTGTAATTACTCCCTCTGTGTGTCGTTCTGCCTGCATGGCTTTGGGAGGGAGGCGGGACGGATGTGCCTGTAACATTCTCTATATCCCCCACAGCACTGGCACAGAGGTAAGGACATACATCAGCTGCTCAACAAATCTGTATTCGCTGATGAGCAAAGCAAGTGGTAGGCAACTGCCCCATGTCAGTGGATGGGGCCACCATGAGTCAAGGCCCTGTCTCCACAGAACAGCCCAGACTCAGCAGCTGAGCAGAGGGTCTGGGTACCACCCTGCAGGTCAGACCTCAAAGAGGGGGAGCACCCAAGCGTGGTCTGTGCATTGAGGGTGAAGTGGTGAGTGTATGGATATAATCACCCCAACTCAGGCAAGTGGGAAGGCTGGCAGAAGGGTTCAAAGAACACCCTAGAATCCTATCCCTGTGAGGGATAAACTCAGGAAAATGCAGCTTCTTTGAAATCCATAGGACACTACAAAGTCCCACATAGGGTAAAAGCTACAAGAAGCCCTTTGGGTGTCTTTGACGGCAAAACCAGCCCCATCCCTGCGTGCCGGCCATCTCATTCCAGGCCCTGAGCTTCCGGCCGCGAACACGACAGTCCAGCAGGACGAAACCGGATCGGGAGTCAGGAGACGGGGGTTCTAGCCCTGCTTCTACCACCACCCGGTTGTGCCACACGGGACAAGCTACTCCCCCTCTCTGAGCCTCAGTTTCCTCACTCAGGAAACACAGAGGTGGGGCGAGATGACTTCTAAACCCTTACAACTCATGAGTTAGAATTTCTCTGAACAACACACTTGTGCACAGACATGCGCACACATGCACTACTAGTTGATTTGAGCCAGCGTTGTCAAGTCTAAAGCGCTGGCTGCTGAAAAAGAGCCGTTGTTTGTTGACCCCCGGGAAGATCCAGGCACCAGGACATAATCCAAGGTCCCAGGCTCACAGCTCCTGGGGTTTACTGCCCCCAGGCACTGCACTTTAGGTGAGTTATATCTTTCCATCCTCATCACAGCCCTACTAATGTGAAGCTTCTATTATCAGGCCTGTTTAGAGATGAGGAGACTGAGACTCAGAAAGAACAAATAACACAGTTAGAATATATGGTAGTACTTGGGACTGGTGCGAGGCTCTCTGACTCCAGTGCCTACTTTATTGACCTTTATGCCATGTGTCTCAGAAACGATCCTTTTCCTCCTGGAATCAGACCCTGCCCCTCCCCTCAGCCCGGAGTTCCGACAGCCCCAGACTCGCCATACCATGGCCCTCCACAGGCTCCTGCAGGAATGCCCCAGGGAACAGTGAACCAAGGCCAAGCCAGAGCTGGCTCCCTGTCGACTCCAGGCCCCAGAAAGCCATACCATGAGGTCAACGGAGGGTCTCGGTGCACAGAACAGTCCATTACGGAGCAATTTCTGTGCGACAGGCACTGCCCCGAAGGAACCTTGAGATGAGTGGGAGAAGACCTGCCGTCCTGAGGACATAAATCGAGCACTGAGATGCCCGGAGAACCAGGCTGAAGCAAGAGGACCACCGTGGGTCAAGCCAAGTGCTCTGGATGCACAATCCCACCTGGCTGGGAGGTCAGTGAAGGTGGCAAAGGGACAAGAGCATTCAAAGTAGCTCCTCAGTTCAACTCAGCCACATTTACTAGCATCTACTATGGGCAGAGTCCACACGAGGACCCACGGGGACTCAAAACGGGGAAGCAACACGCCTTACCACCATGAAGAACCGCACAAGAGCTGTAGCAGGGGACAGAAGTACCAGGGGAAACAAGAGAGCCAGCAATCCTGACCGGGGGGGGGGGGGGGGGGGGGGGGGGGGGGGGGGGGGGCGTGAGGAGGTGAGAGAGACAATTTCACCAGAAACTGTGCCTCAGTTTCCCATTTATAAATTAAGTAACAGTGCCTATTTCAGAGGGTTTTAGTGAGATGTTGATCCACCTGAAACTATTAAACAGGGTCTGACACCCGGCAAGCATTCAGAGTATGTCTGTGTTGTTATTAGACCCAGAGCTTAAAAAATGAGAAAGAGCCTGATGAGTAGAGAAGGAAATGAGAGGCTAGGCCTGGGGACAAATGCAGGTTAAGGGAGGGAAGCCCGCAGTGGAGCTGAGAGGTGCGTGGGGAAGGCATCTGGCTGGAAAGCACGCGGAGCGGCTCCTGAGTTGCTCTCTGGGGGTCTCTACTCTACAGGCGTGATGGGGACGTGCTCCAAGCTGGGGAGGATTCACCCCGAAGCTACAGAATAATGGGACTGAA
Source organism: Macrotus californicus (assembly GCA_007922815.1). Taxonomy (NCBI): domain Eukaryota; kingdom Metazoa; phylum Chordata; class Mammalia; order Chiroptera; family Phyllostomidae; genus Macrotus; species Macrotus californicus. The sequence goes on along the minus strand of VMDR010001876.1, from coordinate 37,296 downwards.
GTGACTCAGAGACCGGAGCAGGAGCCCCACAAGGCAGGGAGAAGGGTGCGGGGGAGGGCAGCAGCTGCAGGGTGGAGGCCAGGGCCAGACGGGCCTGGGGAAGAAGCGCTGGTGCCACCATGCTGCCTCAGTCTCTCCCCTCAGTGACTAATGGCACACCATCCGTCCTGGCTGACATTAATGCTTCCTACCATCCATCTCTCACTCACTAAATTACCATCTATGGCCAAAATTGCTCTCTCATAATTGATAAAAATCTCCTTTTGATGTTCGGCATTATTGGGGGAAAATGTGTTTTTATTCTTCATAATGTTTTTAATATAAATGCATTTTTTATTGAGAGCGGCTGGGAAGGCTGGACAAGGCCGAGTCAAGAGGGAGGGGAACGGCTCCCCCACCCCCTAGTCCTCCCCACACACAGCTTTGTGGCTGCCAGCTCCTCTGATTCCATCCCCAAAACACTCACACCACAGCCTTCTGGGGGACTGTCTGGGGAGACAAAGAAACCAGGCGCCAGAACAACGACGGTCCTGCTGAGTACCAAAGGCAGCAAACCTACAGGCGGCTGAAGCCCTCAATGAAGTCCTCAGCCCAGGCCAGTGGAGCTGCCAGGGGGTGAGAAAGAGTGAGCCAGTCTCTCCTGGGTCCTTGCCAGTGTGTGAAAATGGGGACAAGAGCTCCAGAGGACAGGGACCCCCCGGTGACTGGCAGAGTCCCTGGAACAGAAGTGGGCTCAATAAATATTTGTGAGTAAATAAGAGAAAGACAGGAGAAGTTGGATCAGCACCGGAAGGAAGGCAGCAAGGAATATGAGGGCATGGGGCACGTGTCACCAGGGGAGGGAAAGTTTTCCGCCAGCCAGGGACCCCACAGGTGGCACTGGCCCTGCGGGCAGGAGGGGCTCCTCTTGCCCCTCTACCCTAAGCATTTCCCCAGCCCTTGTCCAACCCAGGGATGTTCATCCCTGCCTTCGCCCCACACCCAGCTCCTTCCAGGACAAGGGAAGCTGTGTGCAGCTGCCACCTGGCAGGTGAGAAAGGCTGGGTGGGTCCTGAACATAACACAGCCACCAACACGTGCCCCCAGGGCTTTTCCTCCACCCCTCTCCTCCACGGAGTCAGCAGCAGGTGCTGCTGATGGACCTATGGAAACCACAGATGTCAAAACTTCCTGGATGAGCTGCCAGAAGCCCCCCAGAGTACGTACGGATCATGGGGAGGGAGGAGAGGCAGTCCAGAAGCCCAGGGGCAGGCTCCTCCCAAGGCAGCCTGTGGGAGGTTTCTAACAGTGGGAGGGAAGGGGCTGGCCCCTGGATGGAATGCTGGGGACTGATCAGGGAGGGGAAAAGAGGATTCTTCTGGCAAAAGAGTATCTGGGACAGAGAACTGTACCAGGCATCAGAAAGCGTGGTTAGAAATCCGAGTTTTCATTTACTGTCAGTCTCTCAGAGCCTGAGTCCCGCACATGGAGCATCTAACATAACACAGAAACAATGGCTAGTATTTGCTGGCCATTTGCTCTGTGCCAGGCATGCTCTATGTGCTCCGCATTCATTAACTCACTGATCCCTGCAGCTAGCCTATGTGGCAGGTGCTGTTAGTACCCCAGTCTTACAGATGAGGAAACTGAGAGACAGAAGATAAAAAACATTCCCAAGGTCACAAAGTTAATAAACCAAGAGGCAGTTTGGCTCCTGCCCACCTCAAAGGCTCCACAGGAAGTTTGAATGTCATGGATGCAGGACCAGGGTACAAATGTGTAGTCCTGACCAAGGGCCATGTTAATTTTATGTATCAACTTGGATTATTCTGCTGTTTCTATAAGAGTGTTAGTGGATGAGATTTACATTTAAATCTGTGGATTTTGAGAAAAGCAGATTGCCCTCCATAATGTGGGTGGGCCTCATCCAAACAGTTGAAGGTCTGAATAGAACAAGACAGACCTCCTGGAGCAAGAGGGAATTCTGCCAGCAGACAGCCTTCAGACTTGAACTGCGACGTAAGCGCTCCCGGGGCTCCATTCTGATGGCCCACTCTGAAGATTTTTGATTTGCCAGCCTTCATAAGTGCATAAGCCAATTCCCTAAAATCAATCAATCAATCTCTATCTGCACTTTCCATATACACACACACATATCCCATTGGCTCTCTTTCTCTGACTCACAGAAGAATGAACTCCAGCCCTGGGAGAGCTACCACAGCCTGGAGAAAGGGATGCTCAGCGGGGTGCCTTTCCTGGTTCCCACAAAGGTTTCCAGCAGAGGTCCTATGTGCAGGCCCACAGAGGTGATATGGGTCCTCCCAGAGTTTGCCATTCACTACCTATGCCCCGCACCCTGTCCCCTGGCCCCAAGGCCTCCACAAAAGCCCCTGCTCTAGTCTCTGCACTGGCCCCTCCCAGTATTTCCACCCCCAGAAACCCCTTGCACAGACCAGGTGGTCTCCTGCTACACCCCCACCTTCCACCTTTGCTCCTGCCAGTCCTGACACTGAGAGTATCTTTTCTGTCACCCTGCCAAGCATGACAAATGATTGGTGTTCTTGAGAAATCTTTCTTTTGTCTTTTCTAAACTTCTGCTCGCACCTTGAGTGAAACATGACAAAAATGTCAGCCTCCACTGCACCTGTAGGTGCATATGAAACACTGGGGTGTGCATTTTCCAATCCGATGCACAACGGTTCTCTTCTGCATTCTCATAGCCACTCCGGTCAAAAGGTCCATCAAGAACACTGAGCACCTGCCACATCCAGGACTATCCTTGGGTACTATGGGAAGTTACAAAACAAGGTCAAGTCTAGATCCCCACCCCACGGAGCTCAGGGGTAAACAACTAGTTAAACATGTTTCAGAGGACACAAGTCACATCCTGATTTCCCACCACCAGTATAGGCAGTGCCCCTAACAAAGATATTTCTGTGTCCACTCCAGTAGCTGACCTGACTTCCTTAGGTTTTTCATAAAATCTCAGAGCTGGAAAGAATCTTATCTGATACAACTATATTCCAGAACAACAAAGCTGAATTATTTCTAAAATATATTGTAATGAGGCTGGACTTCCCGTACGTGTCGGGGAGGGAGGGGGAAAGAGGGATGTGTGTGTGTGTCCGTGACCAAAGATAACGGTGCCAGAGCAGCTGACAATTCTCTCACCTCTCCCTAAACCCCTCTGTGCCCCTGTCCCCAAGCTGCCCACCAAACCACACGCCTCCTCACCTCCACCTTCCCCCACCTGTAAGGATGACGTCACCGCCCATATTACTGGATCTGTCCCCATTTCACCCTACTTTGCTCAGACCCGTCTCCAAGTTCTCCTCACCCTTGGGCTCATATTATGACAAGGACATTCAAAGACCCTTCATAATGTGACTTCAGCCCCAGCTTTGCAACCTCAGCCCCACTACTCACCAACCAGAACGCCGAATGATCGTCAACAAGACTACTCACCATGTGCTCTGTGCTTTATGCTTTCCAGCACCTGTGCCTTTGCTGAGCCCATCTTATTGATCAGTAACCCTCTCCTCCAGCCTCCACCTGCCCCAGTCTCACCCAGCTGTGGGAGCCTGGGTCAGATGCCACCTGCTTCAGAAAGCTCCCATCCACCCAAATGTAACCTCTCTCTCCTCCTCCCATTCCTACTTCCCTTCCACACACAACCCCCTCCCTCTCTCTCCTGCAAGCTCCATGGGCACTTACATGGCCAGCTATTACAGTGATGAGTGAACTTCCAGATGACCCCAGACTACAGGGGATAGAATGAGGTCTTGGCTGCACCCACAGCTTCCAGCGCTGTGCCCTTGTCACTAAATACCAGTTGCTTAGGTAACAAAGAGAGACAAGAAATGGAAGAGTGAAGCGCAAGATGTTGAACTCAAGAAGAAGGGAAGAAGGCTGTTAGAGTCTGCAGGGGGCCTCAGAAGACTCCTAACCCAGATGAGGAAGGTGTAAGGGTGGGTAGGTGGTCACTGTGAAGAACCCTACCAGGCCCTCCATCACAGTGCCAAATGCTCTGAGAGACCAGGGTGGCCAACAGCCTCATGGCTCAGGCCTTGTCTGTCCCATGCAGAGTGCAGAGGTGGTAGCCTTCGCTCTTTCCACAGTATGGACCATGCCCAGGAGTAGAAAGAACCTGATCCCATCCACCTGACAGGGTTCCCCTCAGCAGGGAAGGGCCGAGTCTTAAACACCCCTCCCTGATTCTCAGGCTCAGGTGCCATCTGCTGGCCAAGGTCAGCACCACACCAGGACCCACAGCCTCAGGGGCAATCAGAGGACCAATCCTGAGACCATCTCCAACCCACTACAGATCCAGGTCCCTTTTGAGAGTGCAGAAATGACCCCATCTCCTAGAGCTGGGGCTCCTAATTGCTTCCCAGAATCAGTCCTTCAGAACTTAAGCCTAACATTCATATTAAAAGGAAAAACATAAGATTCTTTCTGGTAACACTAACTGAGAAACTTCTAAGACAAAGCACGAAAACACAGAAAACTGATTTCTAAAAGGATTTCTACCAAACAGAAGTTTTGTTACATAGAAGACTGAGCGCTGGGCTAGGAGTCAGAAGATCCGAGGTCTTGTGCTCACATGCCCCTCATGAGCTATGCGGGTCCCCCCTCCCACCGCCTCCCCCACCACCGGCTGCACACTTCCTGCCTAAGCCAATCCCTGTGCCAGGGTGGTATCACTTCACTTGCTCTCACCTCTACACTGATGGCACTGGCTGTGGTCCAGGGGTGGGACTGACCCAGAACCCAACATAAACCACAGGCCCAGAGGGCTGCGACCTCGGTCTCATCGCCCTCACCCACGCTGGGACACCTCTCAGGCCAGCCCTATCTGCTCGGGACAGGGATTGGTCTGAAAGCATGAGTGACCCTCTAAGCCCTCTGCTAACGAGAGGGGTCCCCAAGAGGCTTAGCTGTCATCAACCAGCTCAGGCAGGAACAGACCAGCCTCGAGCTCCTCTCTGGGCCCCTTCCCCTCTTTTCAGGCTGAGATTTCGGGGCGGCCATGCAGTCGTTGAGTCCTGGGTAACCTCAGAGCTCGTCCAAGGACATGGACCTAGAAGGAAGATAGTGCAACATCGGCTTCCTTTAACCACGCTCCTGCAACCAGGGACCAAACGCAGCTCCCCCTGAGGGTCCCTGGGCAGTCGTGGAGCCCAGGACCCGTGGGGCCACCCAAAGAGCTCCTGGGAGGAGAGCTGCTCCCTGAGCAGCGTCAAGGCGGGGACTGGAAGAGGAGGAAGGTGCACAGTGAGTGACTTGCCCCCGCCCTCCACCCCCATCCCCACCCACACTGCTCCCCGCACAGCCCCTTTCCCCGCCCTCCACCCACAGATTGAGAAAGTGTGTCACCAGGGAACAAATGCCATCTTCCCAGGAGGGAGGGAAGACTTCGACTGTGTGCCTGTGGGGGCTGGGGTAAGAAACCAGAGGTTTCTGAGGTTCCCAGCTGTGGGGGACGCCCCCAGAGAACCAAGACCTTGACATTGGCCTCTTTCTCTCAGACGGCTCAAGACAGCCAGGGGGCAGGAGCCACCGGCCACCGTGCTCAGGACTACTTGGCTGTGGGACCTGGAGAAGAGGCCCTGAAGATGCAGATGAAAGCTTCCAACCCCAAACATCCTCTGGCCAGCTGGGTGAGCCCACCATGACTGCTGACACCCCAAACTTCTCATCTCGCTCCCCCTGACTTACAGAGAGCCACTGACCTGCTCTTGCCACCCTCCTACAGCTGTCCACAGACAAATCGGTTACCCCCTCCAGGGGTTAATCTGCTGGCTTTCCTCCCTTGCAGCCGCCCCCACTGAGCTGCCACATGCCAGCAATGATGCACTTCACACTGTTATTATAGTGATTTATTTAGTTTTAATTTGGGGGTGAATCTTATACCATAGGAAGAGGCCAACAGTCTTGGCAAGAAATAGAGCCATGCATGGACCCCCACTGCGCCAATCCTGGCCCCTCTGCCTGGGGTCCCCCCACCCTCAACCTGCTCCCCCAGCCCGCAGCCTGCCCCTGACTCCAGCTCTAAATGGGGTTTCACCTTTGCTCAATCCCCCGCTTTTTGGAGAAGATGTTCCTCAGTGGGAAGGGAGTTCACAGAGGTTTCTATGCTCCCGCACCCCGTGTGATCCAGGTTCCTCCAGGCCAGTGGGGCATCTTTGGCTATATGCTGGGCACCTGGCACTGCCTCTACATTAGGGGACAAAGAGCTGGGACCAGCTCCCTGCAGATCAGAGGAATGGAGCCACTGGTCTTCACAAAACCTCTGCCGCTACCCTCCACCCTGCCCTGAGTAGCCTAAGGAAGTTGTCACTCGTCTGCCCACTGGTTCTTTAAACAAACACTAGCACCTACTCTATACCAGATGCTGTTCTGGTGCTGGAGACACAGGGAAAAGAACCATCATGGTCTTCCCCCCCCAAGGACTTTAGAACTGGCAGTGAAATCACCCAAGGGTAACTAACCAAGCCACAAGATGCACGAGCAGAGGAAGCGAAGTTGTGCACAGGGTCACAGAAGATTTCACAGGAGAGCTGGGCTTTGGCCGGGATACCCAGCACTGTGCCTGGCGTTTGGTGGATGGATGGATAGAGGCATGAATGGTCTACAAATACAAGAAACCACATGCCAGGGAGAGAATGGGGTGAAGACAGTCCAGGCAGACAGAAGATCACGGGCTAGGCACTGAGGGTACACAGCAACTCTGAGTAGTAGCTAGTATTGCCTGAGCATCTGCCCTGGGTCAGGGACTGCACTAAAGCGCTTTATATTCATGATCTCTTCTCATCCTCACAGCACCCCTATGAGGCGGACACTATGCCCCATTTTACAGATGAGGAAAGTGAGGAACCAGATAAATAATGTGTGCACGGTCCACGCCCCTGGCTTCAGAGCCCAAACTCTAGAGGCCCTGTGCCCCACCTAGATCTAGATATGGCCATGAAACAGGCAACTTGAAGGGCTGGGGTAGACCTCAAAAGCCCGGCTAAGTTTTTTATTTGAGAGCAAATGGGAAGCATCAACGGTTGTAAACTAATCTCAGGAAAGGTATTATCTGGCCGAGGCTTGACTTTAAGATTATTTTGCTCAGGAAAAACTCTAGAAGACCCAGAGGATTCTCTATCAAAGAGGAGAATGTCAAATAGAGTAATAGGTGAGGGGGGAGAGAAATTGTTTTTAGTATAGTATACATCTTTAAAGTACCCTCAAATTGTAGCACATAATTCGTAGGACTGAGCCTGACCCACAGCTCAGCAACCTGCAGACACATGCTCAAGCCCCTCCCTATCCCTAGAAGCAAGAACCAGGACAGGCCCCTGAGGGTCCGTGCCACTGTGCCCAACTTAGGGTCTACACATCCTGTGGGTCACTAGCATGAGTCCAAAGGCATGTAACCAGGGCTGTGGACAGAAGGGCCCTTTTCCCCTTTCTCTGCTGCTCTACATCATGTCAGAATAAAGATCAGAAAAGTGAGGTTTGTGGAGGCAGGTTTTAGCACTTTTATACTTAGAGACAGCTAACAAAAGAAGGGACCACCTTGGGCAGCAGATGAGAGAATAAGCTTCCTATCACTGGAAGTAATCAAGCAGAGGCTGGTGACTGCCTGCCGGAGATGTTCTGGAAAAGCCAATGCACGAATCTGGGCGGCTTACTGATAGGATCATAGAGCAGTGTGCTGGAATCACTTACTAATGTGCCCTTGGACATGCTACCCTAGCACCTGAGCCTCCACCCCCCATCGGCAAAATGGGGTCAATGACAGTACCTACCGCATGTGTTTGCATGCAGGTTGAGTGAGATAACAGGGAACATGGCACAGCTGGCAGCACACGGGAAACCATCCATAGCCGATAGATAGTATTAGGTTGAACCATATGAATCTTATTAGGTTGCAGGTCAAAAAGAGCAGAATATCAACTCTCTCATATGGTTCAACTAGTCTTTTTTACTGAAGGACACAGAGGTTCCTGCCAACCTCTCGGATCTGAGCACTGGAAGCTGAGTGAAGTGTGGCCCCACAGTAGTGGCAGGTCCCCAGCACCTGTCAGAGACAACTCTGCCGGGACCTCTTCGGAAGTATACCGTCCCGGGGCCCACGCCCCTGGCAGAGGCCGGTACCTCTTTGTCCAGGTCCTCGCGGATGACCTGGCGGACCTCTTGCATGCTGCTCTGCGGGGCCTGGCTGTGCAGCACCTTCAGTGTGCTGGTGTACTCCTGTGGCAGCAGGTACTCCAGCGCCGCCAGGTGCTGGCCCACCTTGATGAATGTGCCTCGGTTGGCGCAGCAGAGTTCACAGAGACGCCTGGCAGAACGGAGGTGCACCTGCAGGGAGACAGGCCAGGACCAGAGAGGTGAGAGTGCACACTGCCCAGTGGACAGTGTTCCCCTGCCCCCACTGCTTGAAGACCCTGATTTACCCCCCAATGCACCCCTAGTGCACACACACACACACACACACACACCTTCATTCACTTTCCATCAAATTTACCTGGTCTGGGTCCCAGTCCCTCAGAAATGAGTGTTTGTTCAAGGCTTTTAACCAAACCTAATCGACTAATGATTCATTCCAGGGTACATGGAGTTAATACATTTGCCACCCAGCCCTTAGACACACTAATGACACTATCCGTTTGGAGGCCTACAGTTTATAAAACATGGTCACATCCGTCATTTCTTTTCGCTCGTACAGCAGCTCAGGAGGCAGGTGTTGGTATCTTCGAAGATAAGGAACTCGGATGGTTTGCTCATAAAGAAACAGCTGATAAATATCAAAAGGCAGGGGAGGTGTCTAGAAAATACTCCAAACATGGGGCTCTTTTAACTTAGCAAACTTTTGCAGTGGTCTCATTAACTGGAGCAAAAAGTTTCCCGGCACATGGAGCAGACAGCTAGCAGGTTGTCTGGGACAGGGCAGCCTTAACTTGGGGCTTGATGCCCACCTGTCCCTCCAGAGCTGGAGGTGGCCCCCATCTGCCCCCAGGCTCTGAATCCCCAGGCATCACCCCAGCTCAGCTGAGGGTCCTGGAACTCTGCAGGCCCTGCCTTTCTGGAGCTACAGCTCCCAAGGGAAGATGGGGCCATGAGCACACACAGAAGACAGGGAGTCCAGGGCACTGCGGGGACCTGGTACCTCTTCCACCCATGACATCAACCAAGAGAGGGTGAACGTCTGTGATGGACTCAGTCTCTCCTAAGTGCTATGGAAAATGCTGACATGATTAAGTACATATTGAAGGCAATAAACCACAGGAAGAGTTAAATAACAGTTGGCAACACACATGAAAGAAATGTTCAAAAATCCTATATAATTAGTTGCCAAACAAAGCACACAGAAACTGTTCCTCTAGAAATTGAGAACAAAACACTACATACAGCCCTGAACAGCCTTGTCCCAGCAGCCAGGAAGTCTATGGTGCCCCCTCCCAGCACAGCAGGGCAAATGCCCCGAAGTCCAGGCACAAACAGGTGTCCTTAGGCCCCTGGGGACTCATCCGCTGCTGGCTCTGCTGGACACCTCTGCCTCCCTCCCCAGGGCACGCTCAGGGAACCCTGTGTTCACATAACGTCACCCTCCTGGGCAGGGTCCTCCAGCCTTGATGCGGATGCCTGCTCCAAGCCGGGCCAGGGACAGCCTCTTTTCCCAGAAAGGAGGTTATAGGGTAAGGAGAATTAATTCTAAGAATTAAGAGAGTGCGCCCTAGATGAATCAAAGGGTGGTGGGGGTGCGAGAGAGTCTCTTTCTTAAGAGTTTGGAACTGGCCCTGACCAGGTGGCTCAGTTGGTCGGAGCATCATCTGTACACCAAAAAAGGTTGCGGGTTTGATCCCCACCAGGTCCCGCACGGGAGGCAACCAATGGATGTTTCTCTTTCTCTGTTTCCCTTCCTCTCTCTCTTACCCGAGAACATCAATTAGCATGTTCAATCTTAGTTCTAGATTCTTTTTTTTTAGCCCCCACCCGAGAACATGTTCTCGGGTGAGGGCTGCTAAAAAAAAAGAATCTAGAACTGAGGACTGAGCTGGCCAGTGTCAGACGACGGAAGATCCGGAGCCCTAGGCAGCTGAAGCCATGCTCGAGCCTTAGTCCTGAGGAAGCAAGAAGGTTAGTACAGTCAGACAGAGAACCGAGCACATCCTCACCATGCTGTTAGGAACAAATGACTTTTTTGCAGCTCAAATAATTGTCCCCAATTCCAACCCAGCCGAGGAGAGGATCACAATCATCAGCAGAAGATGAGGTGGCCAGAAAGACATCCATAGTCCATTAGTCCTAATGTACAGAGTGACCAGAGCCCAAGTCCGACCAGACACCCCAGTGAGGCTGCCCTGACCACCCAGCAGCCTGTCATCTCCCCGCCAAGGAGGAACGCTCAGCCCCCAGTCCAAGCTGTTGCAAGGGTCAATGCCAAATGGAAGCAGAGGACTGGGAAACAGGGTGAGGACACACACCCTTTTCCTGCCCGCCCAGTAAAGACATAACACCCCTGAGTTCCCTGGGGACTGGCAACAGGCTGAGTCCTGTGCCCTCACGACTCACGAGCAGAGGATGGCCCTTGGCGGTGGGATCCACGAGCACTGCGGAGCTCGTGGGTGGAAGGCACAAGAGGGCTGGAGTCAGAGAAAAGGCTCGGCTCCAGGAAGGGAAGTGGAGTCTGTGCCACTCATGCACGTGTGGCCTCTCGGCTCCGAATCCACCCCCTTTGACCTGTGTCGTGATGCCAGAACTGGGACCTGTGTCCTGTGTCATTTCTCCTCTGTCAGATGGCTGCCTATTAGGCTTTATCCGCAAGGCCTCTGGAGGGACCCTGCAAAGCCACAACAGAGCAAGGAGTCTCCCTTTCTGGTCCCAATGTGCCATTTTCAGCACAGCAGCGAGCAGGTCAGCGGCTTGGGTGTGGCCCTCACAGACCAGCCCGCCCCGCCCTCACTAAATTTCCCCACCTCCTGGTGGGCCCCTCCTGCAGACCAGCTCAGATCCACACCCTCCAGTGGCTGTTCTGACTACCCAGGAGGCCACTCCTACACAACAGCTTCAAATCCTACCAATTTCTCTGCCACCAGGCAGGCTGCTCCCATGGGCCGTGCCTTCCACCACATCCCCTCACCCCTGGGGAAGCCCGTCCCGTACCTCAGCCTTGCAGGTGGGCAGCACGCAGCTGAGTCCTCAGCTCCGCCCTTGTTCACTACCTCTCGGCCCAGCTGCTTTGTGAACGTTTAGAATCTTCTTTTACTCCTTTTAGAAGTAAACTAGTGTATTAAATTGTCCCTGTTCAACTACTGGCGTGACTGTACGCTGACCGATAGGCAAGGCTAGCCCCTGAAATCACATTTGAACAGATTAGGGTAAAAAAGGAGGGCATTTCAGAAGGATAGAACATGACAGCATGCGTCTATATGTGTTTGTGTGTGGATGTGTGTATATATGTGCACACACATGTGTGTGCTTGTGTATGTGTGCATGTGTGTTAAAGACCTGCCCCACCATTTTCTTTAGACTGGATGCACATCTGCATTTGTCTGCTGCTGGCAGCCCTCGGGGAATGTCGGCCTCACCCTGCCAAGCCCTCCCATCAGGGACCAGAGCCAGGGCTCTGCTGCTGCCCCTCACCTGTTGCGTAAGACAGGCATAGGTAGGGTGTCTCTTGGCACAAAGTGATGGTCACCTTCAGGACACTGCCTGAGTCAATGCTCTCTGTGGACCCTCTCTGGTCACACAAGCCCAGGAAGGCCAGTCTACTCCTGACTCACCAGATACTGGGCATATCAGCCATGAGGGTAAATCATGTGTGTCCCAGTATAGTCTGTGTGCCCCAGGGCAAGCCCTGCATGCGTCATGATGTAACTGACGACAGCCATAGGTCATGCACTCACAAAATCATCCTCCATGAAAATGAGTCAGCAGCTACTGCCAATGGCACCCATATTTCAACTGAAGAGGCCCCAAAGTCACCTTCAACCAGCTTCTAAATAAACATACGCACGCACACACACACTGCCACTCACCAGAAAATTAAGATGTTCTTTTAAGGCCAAAAGATGCAATGCTCAGTTACAGAGCAGGCACCCTCATCTCCAGGGTCCCTTTCCAGCTCCAGCTCCTACAGCTTCACTGTCCTTTGGGATCAAAAGGCAGGTCTCACTCCGAATTTCAAGAAACTACTGGCTTAGTGCAAACCCCCCTTTCAGCCTCACTTACTTTGGTACCTTCAGGGGTTCAGCCTGCTAGGAGCAGGGAAGATATATACAGGCATTCTCTCCAACCCAGGATCCTTTTCCCTGGCCACGCGAGTGCTCTCAGGGAAAGGCAGAGCTTCCAAGACCACCAGACTCTGCACTGCCTCGAATCTGGGCCCTCATACCACACATCTCTCTGAGCACCTACACGGGCATACGCCCCGGGGGGGACGTGCAGGTAAACGGAAGTCAGTTTATAACGGTTCCCTTCAGCAGCACGTTCTGCAGTGAGGCTGACTTCCGCATGTGCTCTGGCCAATGTGCGGCCGCTAGCCTCATGGCTGCAGCTGGCTACTGAGCACGTGAAAGGGGGCTCGTGTAACTGAGGGGCTGAATTTTTCATTTTATTTAATCTTAAATAATTTAAATTAAAATTGCCACATGTGGCTAGTGGCTACCATATTGGACAGCTCAGATTTATAAATTAGAAACAACTATAATAAATCACCATTTTTTAAATATTCTTATTCATTTAAACTAAAAAAAAGGTTCACCCATTTCTCCCAACCCACCTTCCCTCCTGCCTCTTGCAATCACCAATCTGTTTTCTATATCCATGAGCTTGTTTTTTTAAATAGTTTTTACTGTATTTTTTTCCATTACCATTTATACTTCCTAGACCCCCTTCCAACTCCAACCAGCCCCCTTTCCCTGCAGTCACCACACGGCTGTCCGTGTCCATGAGTTTTCTTTTTTGTTCTATCCTGCCACCCTCCAACCCCCCGCCCCCACCCAAGGCTGGGTTTAGTTTTGTCCTGTTAGATCCTACACACAGAGATCATACAGTATTTGCCCCTCTATCTGTTTAATTTCACTTAGGATAATGCCTTCAGGGCCAGCCATGTTGCAAATGGCAAGATGTCATTCTTTTTATGGCTGAGTAGTATTCTACTGTGAACATGGACCACAATTCCTTTAAACAATTATCCATCAGTGGACACTGAGGTTGTTTCCACATCTTGCCTATTACAAATGATGCTGCAGTGGGTATAGGGGTGTATACCTCTTTTCAAATTAGAGTTCTAATTTTCTTCAGATAAATACCCAGAAGTAAAATTGCTGGGTCATATGGTAGCTCTATTTGTAATTTTTTTAGGAAACTCCATACTGTTTCTCATAGTGGTTGCACCAATTTACATTCCCAGCAACAATGCGTGTGGGTTCCCTTTGCTCCACATCCTCGTCAACATTTGAATGATCATTTATTTAGTGCCCTGTTCTAAGTACTAGTTCTGGCCTATAGTAAACACTCAAATACGGCGGGGGGGGGGGGGGGGTTGTTATTGTTTTTAAATCTGTACAATATTTCTGTAAAATGATCTAAATATGCGTCTTTAGGGGTGAATAAATTATCTCAGAGAGAGGCTCAGTGATGTTCCCAAGGTCCCAGAGGCAGTAAGTGGCGAATCACTGGTGTGCTCAACCAGGTGCCAGGAATAGGCACCCACCGAATCTCTACATACAAGCATCGTGGGGACACAAAGATGTACAACCATGGCCCTCATGGGCCAGGACCTGACAATGCAGCCTGAGGTGGGCATGCACCCATGAAACTAGAACCACCAATGGCAGGCAGTAAAGGCAGGCCCAGCACGCCCAGGCACGACACATGCTAGAGGTTACCAGGTGGGCCAGGGTGACTATGGAAGTTGAATCAGGTACAGGCAGCTTAAAAGTCCAATGCAAATTGTAGTTGGTCTTGAGTACAACAAGGGATCATAAAGCATAATGATTAATAGCTCTGGTTATGGAATCGAAAAGATCTGGCTTCAAATCCTACTTTGCTACCTACTTGTCACATAGCCAAGGACAAGTTACTGAACGTGGGAGCCTCAGTTTTCTCATCAGTAAAAGGAAGAGAAAAATGATAACTGCATTGATCAAATAAAGCAACGCATAAAAAAGAGTTTTGCACAGAGCCCAGTGTATGAATGGAAAGCAACAGAGAAGGAGAAAAATCAACCTTCCTTGAAAAATGAAAATTAAAAGACAGCTTCATGCCCATCTCCCTCTACTTTGCTCAGTCCAACGAGTCTGGACCACAATCTAATAGACAGAAATAATAGCTAATTTCAAGCTGTGTCATCTAAATTGCAAGGCATCCATGCATACAAAATGCAAACAGCTACTGAGCCCTATTCTAAAGACACCAGTTTCAGGTTCTCGTCCCCAGAGCTCTCCCTGCTTCTGCTGCTACCCTAATACTGACCACCCAGGTGTTCTCCAGACCTGACTCCTGCCTCTTCCCAGCACCTGGCTTCACTGGCCGGTTGGGGTGTGTCACCACAATGTGTCCTCACTGCAGAGACCCCACACGCCCCTTCTGTCCCTGACAAAAGATGGCAGGAACAGCTGGCATGGCTTCCCTGCCCCTCCTCCAACTTCGTTTCCACTCCCAGCTCAGTAACTTGCCTTATGATTATCTCATTACCAATAACCTCGCTGTAATGAGTTTTAATCTGCCTTACATTAATTAAAAGCATTCTCATTAGCTAGCTTGGTTTGGGGTTTGGGAGGGGGACAGAGAATAGCTAATAAGATCAACTCACTGCTGATTAGTTATTGATTGGAAGGGATACAGCAAAGGCCTAAGGAGAGCAAGTCTTTACTCATGTCTAAATCCCCAAGAGCAGGTGTCTCAGTCCCCAGATTCAGCAGAAAGTTACCAAAGTCGGGCTAAAGCATTAAGTTCAGAATGGGGCAATGTCCCCAGTGGGGTTTAGTGGTGAGTGTGACCAGAGAGAAGAGAGACAGTCGGACATACATACACACACACCCCCCACACAACACAGGAAGGATGAGTCACTACAAGGTGACAGATCCCAAAGTAGAAAAGGATCTTTGGTTAATTCTTCCAGTCAAAAATTCAAGAGCCTGCCTCTAGCAGTGAATTGGATAGATAGGGTGCCAAGTCTTTGCTCTACCACTCAATAAGCTATGTAACTCTGGGAAAGTTACTTAACCTCCTTGAAATCCAGCTTTCACTTACTCAGTGTGTATGCCGTGTCATCTGCATGCATGGAAACCAGCGGAAACTCGGTACAGAGGAAGCAGTGTAACCCATCAGGCTGCCAAGTCTAAGCCTCAGAGTCACCTGCGCTTGCCAGAGTTCAGGCTTGGTCGGTGGGTACAATGAGGGTAGAGTAGAAATGGGGGCTAAGAGATTTCTTACTGGCTTCCCCAACTCATCACAAGGCAACATTTAGCTTCCCATTTGACTTTTTTCTTTGGAACTTCAGTATTCTCAGCAAGTAGCACAAAAAAGGAGGTCTGGATGATATGACTCATGACAGAAAACCCACTCTACACCCAGAACAGTGTGAGTTACTCTCCTTTGTCCTTATTGCTAATGGAAATGGTCAAGAAGTGCTTCCTGAGAGTGGGTAAAAGTTATACATTAAAATCTTAATTCTCTTGTTTAAAAAGTTAACTAACCGACTTCTATAGGTAATGAAATACTCACTTAAATATTTATTGAGCATAAATTAGAGGCCAACATAAAACGATTGTTATGGTTATGACAGTGAGCAATACAAAGTCCCTATCCTGGGGTTCTTATGCTCTCATAGAGAATATAAACATTTATTGAATCATTTCAAGTATGATAAGAGTTATAAAGAAGAGATACATCCCTGGTGTCATAGAAGCATGCAATAGGAGAACCTAATCTAGTTTATGGGATGAAAGTAGGCAATTCTTGTACTTAGTGTTATGAATTGAATGTTTGTGCCCCCACTCTGCCAAATTCCTCTGTTGAAAACTGATCCCCTAATGTTTCTGCACTCGGAGACGGCACCTGTAAGAAGGTAACGGAGGTTAAATGAGGTCGTGAGAGTGGGCCCTGATATGATAGGATTAGCGTCCATGCAAGAAGAGACACCACAGAGCTACAGCATTCCCTCTCCGCCCCCCCCCCCCCGCCACCGCCCCCTGCTCCCTTTCTGTGTGCACAGGCGCCAGGGAAAGACCATGTGAGGACACAGGGAGAAGCAGGACGTCTGCAAGCCAGGCAGAGGGCTCTCACCAGAGCCTGAGTCCTGCCGAGACTCTGGAACTTTGACCTGAGCTTGGCAGCCTCCAAAACCGTGAGAAAATAAATTTCCATTGTTCAAAAAAAAAGCCTCAAGGTCCAAAGGAAATACATTGAAATATTAACAGTGGTATCTCTAGACTGTGAAATTACATGAGTCTTTTTCCTCTTTGTGGATTTTTCAATATTTTCCAAATTTCTTAAAACTAAATATATTATGTCAATGTATACTGAATTCTTATATTGACATAATATAATGTCAATTATATTATGGGGGGAGAATCTTTTTAAAATCAGCCCTCCTTCAACCTCTTCTGGGAAGAGAAAAATTCAGCCGATTTTTTTTTTTTTCAGCCTTAAACGTACAAGATTCTGCCACGCAGACATCGATGCAGAGAGGAATCCAGCACCTCCCCCCTGATTCTGCAGGATGCTATGATGCACATGTGTGTTTTCATCATGAAAATAGACCTGTAACTCCCCCTCATCTGAAGAAATCAGTCCTGGACTGCCTCAAAGGTCTCTTTTCTGATGGGTCACTCTTTGCTTTAGTTGTCATTTCCACAACAAGGTAAAACTCATCCTATCTTATGGGGGGAAAACAGGTTGCAGTTTCTAAGTGGTTTGAAGGAGACTGGACACAAATTTCTTCCCCCTCCTGGGGCATGCCCTGCCTCTCCGCCGACCACATGTGGCTAGGAATACAGGGCCAGCGCCAGCCTGCCTCAGTCTATTTCCCAACTGCACCAGTCAGAAGCTGCTGCCATCAGGCAAGTTACGTCATCTCTGTCCACATCAGTCTTCTCATCTATAAAAGGAAGACTTGTACCTACCTCATAGGATTGCTGCAAAGGTTTAATGAGGTAGGTAACGCACGTACTCCACTTAGCCAGAGCTGGCACTTCTGTACTTGTTGTAAGGGTATGTAGGATTCGCTTTAATCAGATATAGTCAGACAGTCACAGAAATGACTGTCACAAAGGAAGAAGTTTTACTCACAGTTCCCCAGAAGCAGGAGGGTTGGCATGCCATGCAGGACCACACAGGGAAGCACCAGAGTTGGCCAGGAGCACAGGGAGTGGGGGGAAATGGGGGCAAGAGCTTTTATTGCAGATCCCGTGGGAAAGAATGGGTGAGGCAGAGTAAGCAAGCTTGGGATTGACCGGCTTGAATAACTGCAGGAGGCCTGGGAGCACAGGGCATGTCCCTAGTTGTTCGGTACCTGGCCCTGGGTAGTTAGGGCAGGTGGGTAGTGTCCCAGAGCATAACTGCTCAATAACAAAGGCGGCCGGTGAGCACGGGCTCTGAACTGGTTGGTGTGCGTCATGCTTCCAGGTTAGGTGTTTGCTACTCCATGAATTAGTTAATCCAATTCTCCAATGCCAGCAAGGTCCCAGACACCAAAGGATCAAAAAATAGAGAAGAAAAACACCTGATAAATACAACATTCTGGGTATACTCCCTCAGGGGGCTCACCCAGTATAATTATCTGCTGCCCAAACCTGTCCCTGACTCCAGACTCCCATACCCAACTGCCTCTCTGACATCACTCCAACTTCCAAGGAGCTCCCTGAACTCAGCATGGCTTCCCCACTGCCCACTGCCCACTCCCACCGCCACCAAACCTGCTCTTCCCACAGTCTGCCCCCTCTCAGGAAACAACTGTAAACTTGGGGGTGCTGACACCGTAAATCTCGATGTCATCCTTGACATCTCTTCCTAAACAGTGGCCAATTTGACATTCCCATGTGAAGCAACAGAAACATGACAAGATTTGCAAAGCAATGGTTTTTAAGGTTCTGGACATCAGGTGACAAAGGGCAGTAACTCCTGTGATTGTCACAGCTTACTGCATGAAGAGTCTCCAGGCCACAGAGCAGGGGAGGGAATTCCCAGAGGACCCTGAGTTGAAGAGACAGAGCTAAGAGTCCAAAGAGGCCAAAGCAGCTCGAGTTTGCAGGAGAGAGTCCTGGAGAGGAGAAGGCGATTCACAGAAAGAACACTGAAGACCTGCAGAGGGTCCCTCTCACACATTCAGCTGAGAACCAGTCAGAACATACTGATGGGAAGACTCCTGAATCCAGAAAAAGAGCAACCCAAAACGACTAGGGTTAACCGTGACCAGGGCTCATATAGGGCTTAAGAGTAAAGATGTTGAGCATATTTTCATGTGCTCATTTGCCACCTTTATATCTTTTTGGTGAAATGTCTAAATCTTTTGTCCATTTTTTAAATTTTTTTAATTTATTGATTTGAGACAGAGAGAAACATCAACTTGTGGCTCCACTCTTTTATCATCTATGCACTCACTGTTGTATGTGCCCTCACTGGGAACAGAACCTGAGACTTTGGTACATCAGATGCCAGTCTAACCAGGGAGTCACCTGGCCAGGGCTGTCCACATTTTAGTGGGATGTTTGTCTTCTTATTATTACATTGTAGGGATTCTTTAAATATTCCATATACAAAGACTTTACGTGATATATGATTTGAAAATATTTTCACCCAGTCTGTAGCTTGTCTTTCTTTCCATGTGCAGGGTCCGGCACAAATAACACCCCCATCTTATTACAAAATCTTTAATTACAAAATCATAAGCATGTAATTCTGTAACATAACAATATCATACTCAAGCACACATATGACATTTTAGGTGAAATGAAAACTATAGATTATTACACCCATATTATTACCCTACCAGCCACACTCAAACAGGCGTTACTTCTGCCGGACCCTTTATCAACAAAATCTATCGTCTAGAAATTTCTCCTAAAAAAATAATCCAAGATATGAAAAAAAGGAATAGTTAAGTAAATTACACAACAGTTACATAATGATGTACTGAGTTGCCATTTTAAGTGAACATTATGCAACAACATGCAAAAACGCCAAGGACAACGTGTTAAATGAGAAGAACAGCTCGTTATATTAATAGGACACTATGGATACAACAAGAAAGGGTTGGAAGAGAGCGTATCAAAGTCCTACTGCTTGAATCAGTAAAATGATGGGTAATTTTTATACTCTAAATTTTTGTAATGTTACTGCTTTAGTTATTTTTTATTTTCAAAATTGATATAATCATATACCATAAAATTTACCATTTTGAAGTGTACAATTCAAGTGTTTACTATATTCACTAAGTTGTGTGACTACACCACAATTCCAGAATATATATAAATTGTTTATTTTTTTTATCAATTACAGCACTTTAGTCCCACTTTACATAAATATCCACCCCGAGTCTTTTAAGAAAAAGATTCCGGAGTTCCAGCCAAGATGGAGGCATAGGTAGAAACCCTTCACTTCCTCGCACAACCAAAAGGAGGATAACAACCAATCTAAAATCAATAAACAACCAGAAGCACCAGAAAATCAAACTGCATGGAACTCTGACAACCAAGGAATTAAAGAAAAAATCAACCAGAACAACCAGATCGGCAGCGCCACAGCGCAGCAAAGAGGGTTGCCCTGCCCAGGTGAACACCTAAGGCCCCGCCCCTTTACAACATATCAGGTGTGCCAAGACAAAGAAAGATGGCCCAAATGAAAGAAATGAGCAAAACTTCAGAAAGAGAACTAAGTGATGAGGAGATAGCCAACCTATCTGATGGAGAGTTTAAAGCCCTGGTAATCAAAATGCTCACAGATCTGATTGAGCTTGGTCGAAAAATAAAAAAACAAATGAAAGATACCCAAAATGAAATAAAGCAAAATATTCAGGGAACCAACAGTGACAGGAAGGAAACCAGGACTCAAAGCAATGACTTAAAACAAATGGAAAAAATAAACATCCAACTGGAACAGAATGAAGAAACAAGAATTCAAAGAAGTGAAGAGAGACTTACAAACCTCTGGGACAACCTGAAACATTCCAATATCCGAATCAAAAGGGTGCCAGAAGGAGAACAACAACAGCAAGAAATTGAAATTTTATTTGAATAATGAAGGAAAACTTCCCCAATCTGGCGAAGGAAATAGACTTCTAGGAAGTTCAGGAAGCCCAGAGAGTTCCAAAGAAGCTGGACCCAAAAAGGAACACACCAAGGCACACCATCATTGAGCTACCCAGATTAAAGATAAGGAGAGAATCCTAAAAGCAGCAAGAGGAAAGGAGAGAGTTACCTACAAAGGAGTTCCCATAAGACTATCAGCTGATTTCTCAAAAGAAACCTTGTAGGCAAGAAGGGGCTAGAAAGAAGTATTTGAAGTCATGAAAGGCAAGGACCTACATCCAAGATTATTCTATCCAGCAAAGCTATTATTTAGAATGGAAGGGCAGATAAAGTGCTTCCCAGATAAGGTCAAGTTAAAGGAGTTCATCATCACCAAGCCATTGCTATATGAAAGATTAAAGGGACTTATCTAAGAAAAAGATGATCAAAAATAGGAACAGTAAAATGACAACAAACTCACAACTATCAACAAATGAACCTAAAAGAAAAACAATGAAAACAAAAACTAAGCAAACAACTAGAAGAGGAACAGAATCAGAGAAATGGACATCACATGGAGGGATTTCAATGGGGAGGAGGGGGAGGAATGGGGGGGAAAGGTACAGGGAAGAAGAAGCATAATTAGCAGGCATTAAATAGACGGGGAGAGGTAAAAATGGTATAGGAAACAGAGAACTCAAAGAACTTAATATGTACAACCCATGGACATGAACTAAGGGTGGAGGGGAATGCTGGAGGGTTGGAGGGGCAGGGTGGGGAGGGGAGCAGGTAAAGTGGGAAAACTGTAATAGCATAATCAATAAAAAATACTTAAACAAAAAAGAAAAGATTCCTGTCTTCATCCAATTTATGTCTTCCTTAACAGCTGATAAAGGTTGGGAATGCCCCACCATCTTGCGTTTTACTAAGACTCAAGCTCAGTTAATAATTTCATATTAAAATGAGACTCAAACTTAAGTTGCCAAGTGATTTGTCAGCACAATGCAAGTATAAATAGGTCCCTGCTTTGCAGTTTTCACATACTCCTCTCCACAATCATTAGTTTGTACTTGAACTGTTGGTTCACTGGACCAGCATACGATACGAGCTGCTGGCGGACAGATCTTGTTCGTAGCACACCCTGATAACGGTCCTTGGTGGTAAAGGCATGGTCGTTTACAGCGCATGAAGCCTTGCACACACAGTGTCTCACCTGATCCAGGTAAGAGCCTTGTGGTGGGTGCTACCATTCTCTGCACGGCACAGATGCAGGAACTGAGGCTCTAAGAAGTTAGGGGCCTGACCAGGGTCACTCGGCCAATAAGTAGTAGATACAGGGTTTGAGTCATGGTCTTCTGATTCCAAAACCTACCCCTTTCTACTAAACTCTGCGGCCCCTCCAAGCACACTGTTAAGCATTCCTCGTGAGTTTAAAAAAAAAAATCCAGGCAGCCAGTGCCTGCTATGCTGGGCCCACTGTGTTGCCCTCCTCACATGCCCACAACCCCAACTCCCGCCACCGCTGAGCCTTGGCTACACCCCACGGCTGGCCGCGTGGCCGCCATGGCACCTGGCCACGCCGGGGCTCCCGGGAGCTTTTCCAGTGAGCCAGCTAACAACACCGAGATTAGGAACAAATTCATGAACACACGGGGGCCTGGACAGCACCAGTTGCACAAACAAGCTGAGACTGGGGAGCCACTGGGAGAAAGAAGCGAGGGCAGCCCAGGAGGCCCCAGGTCTCTCACTGCAAGCACTGGCTAAGGACACAGCCCGTGCAGCCCAAAAAGGCAGGTCAGGAAGGGACAGGACACTGCCACAGTGGGTACAGGGAAACGACCTTCAATGATAACGCTCCAAAAGTCCCCACTGTCTTTGGTGTAGAATTCAGCTCCTACCCGGGCGCTAGCAGGCCCCCCATGATGCAACCCTCTGGCCTCACCTTTCACCTAACCTCCCCACTCACTCACTATCTCCCCCACCACCCACAGTGACCCGTCACCTCCTGTGCCATCTTCTGCACCCCCTGCCCTTGCACGGGCGGCTCCACAATCTCACCACTCCTCTCACCTTCCCGCCTGTCAAGTTCTCTTCAGCCTGGACCCAGGCCTCCATCCCCTTCACTCTTCCCAGTCCCAGCTGGCCCATTCTCCTCTCCTCCCACTCCCCCTCTCACAGATGATGCCGCTGCCTCCCACCATCCCAGAACTAACAGCACAGCCTGCTGCAGTTCCACTCCAGCATGGCTCTCAATCCTTCCTTTCTCCGAGCCTCCCTTGGAAATAACTGGGCTCCTGCCCCTCCTGCAGCTCTGGGGCTATGACCATCTGCTCTGCTGGAGGCCCAGACAACAGAAAGCAGGGAAGCAGGAAAGCAGGAAAGCAGGCCCAGACAGCAGAAAGCAGGAAAGCAGGCCCAGACAACAGAAAGCAGGAAAGCAGGCCCAGGCAGCAGAAAGCAGGAAAGCGGGCTGAGACAGGGCCAGGGTACAAGAGAACTGTGACCCAAAGTGAGAGCACATCAAAGAATGCAGGAGGTGACCACTCATCCTGCAGGAGTCGGCCCAAAGTCCCTTCCTCAGAGGCCAGACTTCAGGGACTATTGCAGATTCCTCCTGATTGTCAAGGCCTCCCTGGGTCCCCCTCAAGGTCATCCAAAGGGAACCACGACCAAGGGCCCGCACAGCTGAAGTAAGACACGGAGAGGACTGCAGCACGGCTCTGACTGGGCCCTGCTTCCCTGGCCCACGGGAGAGGTGGGCGTGAGGGGATGGGGCTGACACCAGCTGGGCACCGATGCCCAGTCTCTAAACTAGGTCAGGGGTGCTGGGAACACACTGGCTTAGGGGATCAACGATAGAGAACATCGGTGGGGATGCTATCATGGTGGTCCCATCAGAGGGGAGACCAGACAAAATGGCACCAAGGCCCCTTTTGGCAGCTGGTCCTTGGGGAACCACGCCTGGCCTCCAGGCTGCATGGCATGCTCCAAACCCAAACAAATTTCCTTGGAGCATGAAGTGTAACTACAAAAGCTGCCCTAGAACTGCCGACATTTACAGAACCAGCACCATTTCACACTTGGTCACTACACTGAAACTTTCTATCACCAAACTACAAATTCCAGGAGCACTTCAAAGCTGGAAGTTCCCAGAGCATTTGATAAGGAACAGAGGGAAGCAGGCGTTGAGGGGCAGATACTGAGGGGCGACCATGAGAAGGTTGTGAGTCCGGATCCGGCAAGAATCAACAAGGACAATACAATAAAAATGTAACATTTTAATTAAGTTACTAACATTGATCAAGTACTTACTGCGTGTTAAGCCCTAATATGAACACTTTATGTGTGCAATATCTCATTTAATTTCATAACCACTCAATAAGGTAGGCACAACTATTATCCCCTATTTTACAGGTGAAGAAGCCATGGCTCAGAGAGATTAAGTAACTTGGCTAAGGGCACACAGCTGACTAGTTGCGAAGCTGGGACCTGAACCCAGAAACTGGCTCCAGACCATAGTGCTCTTTAACAACACTGAAATGCTTCTTAGAATACCTGGACACTTCAGAAGAAAAGGTCTTGAACCAGGACTCAGTTCGGTCCCTAACTTGCTGCCCTGACTCCTGCAATACTGAACAAATCGTCCCAGCTCTCTGGACCTCGGCTGGCTCATTTGTAAATGAAGAGACTGAGCAGAATCAGGCACAGCAAGTGGGTGACGCACACGTCTCCCCCCTGTCACTACACCCACGGCACACATCAGACGTCACTAATCTACCACGACATGCAATCACCAAGCCCAGGTAGAAGACTCGCTTGTCTCCACTCTGCACTAAGACAAGCGCTACTTACTGATTGGAATTGGAAAATGGAATATATTTGTTTTCCCAGAGTCAGACTGTTTCTAGGGTGTCTTCTGACTCTAACAATCTGCAACTGTGTTTACTGGGTTCCTAAAGACATTTTCATCCTAGCCCCGCTCTAACTCGAGTTGTCCTTATACTCAATCTCCCTTCTGCAGAATGGACATGATATTGTTACATGTGATCAGCTCCGCTTTCTTTGCTACCCACAATGAACACCACTCCAAACCAAAAGAACCTGAGTTATACACAAACTGCATCTCTTCTCAAGGTGGCCCTGCCAGGGCCCTCTCTCACCTCTGCCTCAATAAGGGAGCCCAGTACAGGAGAGATCTAAGGGTAGGGCTACCGGCATGACAGAATGAATGGGGTATGGGTTCCTTCGCATTAAGCTCCGCATTTCCAGAAAATTCCAGTTAAAATACAAATACTCCCTAGAAGTTGTAACACAGGAAGTCATTTTCTGTCATTGTCACCTTGGCAGGGGTTTCTTCACCTGTCTGTTTTTCCACCCTCAGCAACTGAGAGCCGAATTCTATGGAATGAAATAGGATCCAAATATAGTTATGTTTAACAGAAAGCCATTCAAAAAGAAAGTTGCAGGAGGGGTCATCTGGGGAGGGCAGCTGCTAATGGCTGAGAAAGCTTAATGAATAAAACATGCTACACAGCTGCCAAGAATACTTGTATTTTAATAGGGAACAGAGTTTTAGGCCAAAGGAATTAATCTCTAATGGTGGAATTACAAGCATCAGCAATGATTTAGGGAGGTATTAAGAAAAGAAAGTTGCTCCAGCATTCCTGAAATCCCAACAAATGAGCTATGAGTGTGTAAGCCCTCAGCAAACAGTGCACATGCTGCAAATCTGAGAGATTAATAATATTGCTGGCAACTCGTGAATCCGACTGGCAGTGAGCAAGTGTGCCACCACACAGGCAGGCCCAGATGCCCACATGAGCCCAGGACACACACCCTTTGGTCTGGAAAGCATCCATCTGGGCACCCAGTTGCCAGAAAAACTAAAGAGAACCCTTCCCTCCATGTGCCCTTTAATCACACACACTGAGAAGATGCATAATTAATTTGTTCTCAACAGTTACTCTGCGGCTAGAAGAGGGAGGGCATTGCTAGAATAGCAATTACAGACCAGAAAAACCAATGTTAGTCCACAAGCAGAATAACTTATCCAGCCATCCTGCTTCCCTACCCCTCCCCATCATCTCTGTTCAGGCCATGGACCTAGGTGTGGAACGGGAGTCTCTTTCGCTTCCTCACAGCCTGGAGATCTTGGGGGCTGGTGGGAAGGACCACCGGACAAAACTCAGAACGGTTGGGGGAAGGAGGCCTCCCTCTAACAGGAAGTAGGTGCAACATGAAGAGTAACAGGCAGGGCACTTGGGGGACAAGTGAACACACGGAGGGGTTAGATGGAGTTAAAGAACTCTTTTTAACATCACTGTTACTTGTGGTCAGCCCCACTTTCTTGTCCATGGCAACAGTGGCACGAATGCTTAAAAAATATCCGTTGTGAGAGATGCACACTGAAATTGCAGGTGAAAAGTTATTTCTACAATTTAAAATTCTTCAGCAATGAATCAATGAATGAATGAATGAATGAATTACAGCAATATATTTTATATCTAGGTGCTGGGTATATGGTTCCTGTACTTTTTCATTGTATTTGAAATTTTTCATATAGAGGTTTTTTTTTAAAGAGCCAAAGGCAGATCCCAGCCTGCTGTTCCTATGTTCCTGACCCAAGCCAGCCTCTCCCAATTCATTTTGTGCCACATGTCCTGCATTCACTCTACACCACCACGCTGGCCACCTTTCGGGTCCTCAAACAAGCCAAGCTTATTCCCATCTCAGGGCTTTTAGGGTTGAAATTCCCTCACCCCCGGGCCAGCTTTGTGGGCAAGCGACCAGTGAAGCCCCGCCCGAGCCCCATACTCAGAAGGGCCCCACACCTGTGTTTTAATATGAGAGACAGAATAATGCCACCTCCCCCCTCTAATGATAAGGCCCATGACACAGCAAAGGGGAATTAAGGTTACAGATGCGATGAAGGATGCTAACCAGCTGACCTTGAGACAGAGAGGTTAGCTCAGCTTATCCAGGTAGACCCAATGTGATCACAAAGGTTCTGTTAAGTGGAAGAGGGAGACACAAGAAGAGAAGCTGGGAGATGGCAGAGTGGGGACTTGGCCAGACACTGCTGGCTTTAAAGATGGAGAAAGGCTGCCATGAGCCGAGGAATGCAGGTGGCCTCCAGAAGCTGACGCATTCGTGTGACTCCAGTGAGAAGCATTTCAGCCATCTAACCTCCAGAACTGTAAGACAATAAATTCGTATTGTTTTAAGCCACTAAGCATGTGATAGTTTGTCACAGCAGCCTTAGGAAACTAATACAGTAGCTGTCTCGAAATGCTTAATTTTACCTTTGAATGTGTGTTGTACAAGCAACGCCTGATGGGACAAGGGAGCCCACACTGAGAGATTCAGCTCACACAAAGTCCCAACTCCCCAGTGGGCTGCCCATTCCTCACCCCCAGTACTCTGGCTCCTGGGCCTCCCCACCGCCACCCCACAGTCACAGCTGTTGTTCACTAGGGTGGTAACCAGGGTGCCTAGGTGATGGATGCCTGCATTCTGCCATTGCCCTTCAACTCCGCTGGGTGCAGACATAGGAAGGGTTGGGGTCATACTCTTTTAGTACCCCTCCCAACCCAGACCCACGTCACCACAGCAAGGTCAACAGGTGACTTGGCAGTGACCTCTCACCCAACCCCAATCCACGTCCTAAGTGCATCCCAGCACAGAGGCTGCAATCTCTTGGTAGACTGCAGGTTGGAGTACAGGGTCACAGGAGAGGGAAGCTGATTTCCCCACCCCCAGCCAGAGCCCCACATTCTCCTTTTGCAGTGGGTCCCGAAAATTACATGGCCCACCCCTCCTCTTCCTCTCACAGTCTTCTCCCAGCTCTGCACTCGCTGGTGCTTTCATCATTTTCCAGTTTCAACTGAAAAACCCCACCATAGGGCCCAGCCCCAGCCCCGTCACTTTTTATCCCATGACCACGTTATGTCGCTTTTAGGGCCCTCAGCAAGAGCTGACATCATCTTGCTCGCTCACCTCACCGATTCTCTAAAAAGTGCCTAGTGAACCTGGCGTGTGCCAAGCGCTGTTCCGAGCGTAGTAGATAAAGCAGCAGGCAAGTGGACCGAGTCCTTGCCCTCCTACAGCGGGCGTTCCGAGTTCCATCAACCGATAATTACTTCTTGTCCCCTCAAGAACAGACCATTGCATACCCAGCACCTCACACAGTGCCTGGCACGTAGTAGGTGCTCCATAAATATTAGCTGCACAATTGACTACCTGAATGAGTGGCTTAGGTACTCTGTGCTATGAGCGGGCACAGCATGGAGACGTCCCTCTTCACCCTCCAGAGTCTGGGGCCTGAAGATCTGTTCCATTAGCGAAACGAAATTGGAGGGAAGGAGAGGCCTGGAGGCAGACTGGGGATGGGGGAGGGGGCAGAACCCCAGTTCCTGAACCACATTGCCTTAAATTAGCCTCACGTATGCCCTGCATTATCAGTCAGCAAGTTTGTTTGTGTATTTAAGTGAAGTTATTCTGTTAATTGGACACATATGTCTCACAGCTCTACAAGAAAAAATCTGTTAAAAAGGCTTGTAACAGGCAAGAGCTTTGAGGGTAGTTTTATTCAGGGACAGGAACGAGGCTGAGTAGATTTTAATTTGTTAGAAAATAGCCGCTTGGGGCCAAGACAGTAAGAAGCAGGAAATCAAGAAGAGGCTATTTGATTATTACCGTTGTTAACAAGCGCCTCGATCGCCCTTGCAGCTGCAGAGGGCCTTCCATCAACTTTATTAGTTAGAGCACGGCCTTCCCTCTCTACTGGCTATTCCCGCAATTCCCATTTTGGGGGCACGGCCACTGAGGCAAGAGGAAAGCAGCTCAGCCACGCCGGTCTGAATTTGGCCTCACAGCCCCTGCAGCCTAACCTCCTGAGCGCAGTCAACTGTGAGAATTTTGGAGTTCAAAGGGTTTCCGGAGAAACAGCAGAGGGCTGAGGGGGCAGGAGAGAGAGAGCTGGCAGAAAACACGGGTTTCTCAAGGCTTGACAAATGGTTCAAACTCCCTGATAAAGCAGGGAAATCTACCCCTCGACTACTGGCCTGGAGGAGCCCCCAGAAGCTCAGCCCTTCTAGATGAGAGAGCCACAGAGTCAAGCAGTTAAGGGCAGAAGCTCAGGAGTCACACTATTTGGGATAAATCTAAGACCCGGCAGTGGGTTGAATGGTGGCATCCCAAAAGATATGTCCATGTCCTAACCCCCAGAACCTGTGATTGCGACCTTATTTAGAATCTTGAGAAGGGATCATCCCAGATTGCTTAGGTAGGCCCTAAAACCAATGGCAAGTGTCCTTATACGAAAGAGAAGGGAAGATCGAGGCAGAGAGTGGGGTGCCTGGAGCCAGCAGAAGCCAGACGTGGCCAGACGGATCCTTCCCTAGAGCCTCCAGAAGGAGCATGGCCCTTTGGCACCTTGGTTTTTAACTTCTAGTCTCCAGAACTGTAAGAATAAATTCCTGTTGCCGCCGGCCCCCCAACTTGTGGTAGTTTGTTATAGCAATGACATGAAACTCATACCATAATTACCAGCTGTGGGCCCTTGGACAAGCGACTTAGTCAAGCTGCCTCAGTTTCTTCATCTGTAAAATAGGGATGGTAGCATCAACCCCTCAATAGCATCTACCTCATAGGGTTGCTATGAAGTTAAAGGAGGTAACGGAGAGAGAACTCAGCACGGCACCTGTCCCTTAGTGTTCAGTCAAAGTGAACACTGGTTCTTAGCCTTAGACGCCTACCCGGGACCTCATTAAAAATCTGGCTTTCCAGGCCTCGCTCCGGGATCACAGAAACAAATCTTTAGCGTATATGGTCTAGGACTCTGCACTTCATACAGTTCCCCAGGAGACTCTAAATGCCTGAAGGTTGGGAACCACCAGTGAGCTGTAACATTCCCCTCCACGACAGACAGGCAGACCGAATCACTCCCATTTCTGGAAAGCTGACCTTCCAGAAACAGATTTCACAACTGTCCTTGGTAAACCGCTCCAGTACCACAAGCTGCCTTAGCGATAAGGAAGTCCCAGCTTATGCCTACCCCAAATCCGTCATCAGGTAGCTTCATCCCACTCCCCTTCACTACCCTCGGCAGAGGCAGAAACCACTTGGGAGCTTTTCAGGGGGAAAAGTAATGAGCAGTGAGAAGCCCAGCTGTGGTTAGCCTGGGATGGGGCATGAGATGGGTAAGAACAAGCAGCAGCTGGGGGTTTCTCCAGCTCTTGCCCCACTGGGCGCAGGTTAATACAGTACCTCAACACAGTACTACCTCTGCGGAGCAGGGTGCTCTGCCCTCCTCCACCCACCACACAAGAACCAGGTGGCAGGGCAGGTGAAGAACAGCTCTGCAGCAGGAGGAAGCCAACCCTGTGTGTCCAGGCAGCCCATGTAGGCAAGGGAGCTGCAGATGCACGCAAACAAGGAATTGGCTGATGTGGTGCTCATGTTGATCAGGAGAGAGAGACACCCCTCACACAGCAACAGCCCCTCCATCACTAGAAACCCAGGGGCTTATTTTGTTTCATTTCAGCTGTAGCCTTTGGAAAGAGATCACTGCCTCTGAGCAGCAGCAGCAGCAAACATTAACCCACCAGGCAACTTCAACCCTGCAGCAGCCCCAGGAGATAAACAGGATGAACGGGGGAGAGAGAAGAGATGGAAAGAGAGTAAGTAGCTAGACCCAGCAGGGGAAAGACCGAGGCAATGGTTGCTGCAAGCCAGAGTTTGGCCCAGCATCTACTATAGACAGTGCAGCCTGAGCTTCTCAAAGTGTGACCAGCACCAGTGATGGTGTGCAAAAATGTGGTACAAGAGGCAATTTTGGATGGTACCCAGAATGCTTATGCTTATTTGCATAGGTATTAGGTCCCCAAAAAAGAGAGAGTTACTCTATCAAATCTGTAATTCACATTTTTCTCTAGAACAAAACCAAGTAATAGAAAAAGAGTCAGCGGAATGGAAAATGTCATGCAAACACATGGATGGTTGGTTGTAAGGAAGGGCATGGAAAGGAAGACAAGACGGTGCTCGCGTTTGGTTAAGTAGGAGGAAGGTTGAAATCAGGAAAGAAGCACCCGGGGGACTACAGTTTGAAGTAGGCCAGTGAGTACAAGGGTAATCAGTAAATTAATTTTTATACCTTTTCTTAGGTCTTATATATTTCACATGTTTTTAAAAAGACAAGAGGTATGCAGACATGGGAAGATGGGACATTGTTATTGGCCGTGATTCATAGGTCACTGGTGA
Organism: Macrotus californicus; assembly: GCA_007922815.1. Lineage (NCBI taxonomy): Eukaryota > Metazoa > Chordata > Mammalia > Chiroptera > Phyllostomidae > Macrotus > Macrotus californicus. The sequence goes on along the minus strand of VMDR010001876.1, from coordinate 6,832 downwards.
GTCTAGAGCAGTCAAGGGCTTTGTGTGGTCTGCCTGGGAACTGCACAGTGAGCCCATCTCCAAGGGAAGCTGCAGCCATGTCTGATTTTCCTCCAGGGTCCCCACTGACGGGAGTGAACCCCCCATCTCTCCCCAGATCATACCAAGGCTCAAGAGCCCACTCCTACAGAACTCTCCCCAAATAAGAGAGCTTTGGGGTCAGGGCCACTGCAGAAAGTTGCGCAGGTCTGCGATGCAGTGCTCAGAGAGGTCTGGGTACACAGAAAACTACAAAGGAGGTGCTGGACTCAAGCGCAGACTCCCTGTTCCAGGGGCCTGGTCCTTGGATGACCCAACCAGAGCAAATTAAATGCAGCTCATGCTCCTGCAGAAATTATCACAAACTCTGAAAAAGCCAGTCACCAAGAGGGCAAGGATTCAATTTCCCTCCCCCTCTATGCAGGACACTCTCAGGCAAATGTTCCATGATGGCCATGATGGCCGGCAAAAGAGAGACAGAGTGCACGGAGGCTCGCTGAAAAGCTTCCACCCCAGGCTGACAGACACCATGCATGCAAAAGAGCCATGGCACAAGGAGACACCACTGCTCTGGAGGAGGCCTTCCTGGGCTTGCACCTCCAGCCCCAGGCTGAGTTACAAGCCGCTCTCGTGCAGGGCTCCTGCCCCCATTCCTCATGGCTGGGAGTTAGTGCTGAACGGGGCCAGCGCTGAAATGAAGACAAATCGATCCTTCTGCAACTGGTGATTTCACACCCGCTTCCCCCACTAGACTGTGAGCGACTAGAGGGCAGAGGACACGTCCTATTTTCCTTTATGTCCTCTGGGCCTGAGCCTCACACAGGACCTGGCACAAAGCGGGCTCAGTTAATGTGGGTTAAAATAGATGAAAGAACGGTGGAGACCATGCCCAGGCTTGGCCAGGACAGTCCCCAGGTTTCAGAGAATATTCCTAGAGAGCCAGCCAGTCCTACAGTTCCCCTTGTAAAGCAACAAGATCTTTAAACTGCCAATCGCATTGCCATACCTTCACTAAGCTGAGAGCATGGTTATCCTCCAAACTGGCAGCTGTTCTATAGCTTAAGAGTGGAACCACTTTCCCAAAGCACAGAGCTAGCACCTACCAATTCCTTTAGAAGGACTACGTCCACCCCCGCCCCCCACACTAAGAAGTACAAATTCCAAATATTTGTTGAATTAACTGCTGGGTTGACCGAGTGAATGAGTAAAGAAATCCCAGGGAGGAAGCTCTATTGCCCTTCTTCCTCCTTTCCTTGTTTCCCAAACCCACCCCAGGCAGCACCCCAGGCTCAGCGCTTCAGGTTGGAAGTGAGTAACGTAGACAACCAAGTATAAAATGCAAAGAACATGAGATTGGGCAAGACCTGGATGTCCCAGACCAAGTCTATGACATGCCACAAACCTGCAGGGGCCTAAAAATATCCTATCACACCTCTAGACCTGCAGTTCCGCAACTGTACATCAGAGGGGAGCTAGCTGATGCCGAAGATGTCTTTCTCAAGTTCAATGGAATAACTGTTACATAACTAAAGTCATCACCCCACCCTAGGCCCTTACTCTGCTCCTCTGACCAATATCTACTGGTCAGAAATTGAGTCCCTTTCCCCCCAAAACACCCCACTACATGCCATGGTTCTTAAGCTTGACAGCATATGACCCTTCCTCTAAGTGCAAATTTCAGTAGTGCTGAAATTGTGATCCCCTAACTCAAGCCCAGAGCACCTGTGTCCTTAAACAAGATCAGGTGTAAAGGTTAGCTAAATTTAGGATGCACAGAGAGTTCTTGCATAAAATTTAAAACTATCTGCTCTTCTTAGGGTAGATATTGCAGGTGTAGCTCCTATCCCTAAGTTTCATGCAAGCACATGGAGGGAGCCCCAGGAGAGGTGCAATGCCCCTCCCTGCCCTGTCCTTCACTGCTTGTGGCAGGAGGAATTGCAGCTGGTGAGTGGGGAGAAGAAACATAACATGGTCTGCTTCCCTTTTCCTCTCTCCTCCCCCTTTGGGGTCTACAATACACACATGCACAGCACTGGTATTCAGCTCCTGCCTGACCTAGGAGAGGCTTGTCTTGCCATGTTGGTGCCTGGTAGGTAAGCCTAGCTAATCTAGGGGTGAAGCTCAACAAGCCTACTTGCTCACAGACCCAAGCCACATGCTCCAGCTCAGTGTTTATCAGTAATAAGGCTGACAGTTGGATTTCTACCGGGCAGAGTCCTGAAACTCCTCAGTTCTGTTTCTCAGGCAAGAGGGAAAAGAACATTAATCATGACCTCCTCAAGCCCAGATATTAAGTATTATAGGAACTAATATGGCACACACATACTGCTGACCTAAAGCATCTGATACCACAGCAGCCTAGTGACCTCGTCAGTAGGAAGAAATTGAATTCTGCTAAAAAGCTTCCCAGTCAAGCAGCCGTCAAGGTCCCCTCCTGTATCAGGACTATGACTAAGAAAAGAAGAGGCACATGGAATCTCTCTCTCTCAGGCTTACTCTTCTACTCACTGTCTGACACAGAGTAAAAACTCCAAAAATATTTGGTAATGATAACTTTAAGCGTTCTCATTCATTTAGGGATTAATAAAACTTTGCTGACAGGGGTGTCCAACCTTTTGCCATCTCTGGGCCACACTGGAAGAAGAGTCGTCTCGGGCCACACATTAAATACACAAACACTAATGAAAACTGATAAGCAAAAAAAAGGTTTTAAGTAAACTTACAATTTTGTGTCGGGCCACATTCTTAGCTATCCTGGGCCGCATGCAGCCCCATGGGCATTGGGATGGACACACCTGCTAGAACTTTTCATGGTTCCTTATGGTATAAAACTTAGCATTTGGTCCCTGTGACCTAGCTCTAATTGTATTTGCCAGTGTGTCCCTTCACTCGCCCTTCCTTTAGTCTCCAGACACTGATCTGTTTCTTATAGATGGTCTCCAAAATTTTACCCATCAACCAAAATCATCCTGTCCCCTATGTTGAAGGTTTCAATTTCACCTGCCTTTCCAAACCCAGCTCAAAAACCCCTTACTGAATTCAATCACCCACCTTGGGCCACTGTCCCTGCCTCTGTGTCCCTTGGGGGTCTTAACTACACGGGGATACAGGAGGGCTGAACAAACAAGTTAATATAGTGTAGATAATAGGACGCAGGTGTCTCACTGTCAGAGAAGCGAGGTACATATAAGGAAAGGGAGAAGGCTAAATGAACTCTGTGATTTGGACTGAAATTGAAGATATCAGTATGAACTCCTGGGCTTTAATGGGTGGATGGATGGATAGATAGATGTGTGTGTATGCAAGAATAAGTATACATATGTATTTCCTGGCCCCGTCTCTTGAGAGAGCCTAGAAACAAAGCAATATGCACCCACATCTTGGTTTATAAATATCATTCTCCAATAAAAGGAGAAGTGATTGATTACAAGGCTGCAGCAAGGAAAATATAAGAAGAGCCTGGGGCATCTTGTGGTACTAAAAAGTTAAGATAGTGTTCAAAAAATGATGGGGCATATCAAAAAAAGAAAAAAAACCCACAGGAAACAACCTGAAGGAGCTCCCAATGGCCTAAGTTTTGAAATATCGAAGCAACAAGATTAATAATAATTGTTTTGGTTGCAACTCATAGAATAAAATAAATATCCATGAGTTCACAGTGATAAAAATAATTCCATAAAGAACTGAAGGGGAAGGTACACCTTTTCCTTCTAGAAGAATTCCAATTAATAAATATAGCAGTAAGGAAAACAGAAATCATAAACACGTTCATTAAAATTATAAGGAGCCAACAAGGCAAACCCTGAGCTTCTGAGTTGCCTCTCTGGCTGAATTAAATAAGCCACAGTGTTTAATTAAGTCAAGCTTCTCATCTCTGTTCTTACAAGCTCAGCTGGGGCAGACACCACTGCCACCTCTTCACCAATTGGAAAGTAGAGGTGCTTCGTGGTGGACCAGGAGCCAAAATGGCTCCAATTGTACCCAGCACCATCCAAATGGCTCAAATTCTACCCAAGTCCAAAAAGGCTCGAATTCTATCCAGGTCCAAAAACAGCTCAAATCCTATCTAAGTCCCAAATAGCCTGAATTCTTCCCAGCACCACCCAAACCTCTCCTCACCCTATTTAGGCCTTAGAATGTCTGAACTTCACTGCTTCCTTTGAGTCACCAGTCCTTCTGTGACCTTTCAAAACCCTGATTGCACTTCAAGATCCAGCTTGCTTTTCCAAGATTCCCCAGTGTATCAGATCACATTTGGTTGCAAGTAACAGAAAATTGATCTCAAACTATCTTAAGCAAAAAGAGAATTTCATGACACACACAACTGAAAAGTCTGGTGGTGGTCTAGCATCAGCCTGGGCTAGATCTAGGGGCTCAAAGGACACATCGCTCCACAATATGGGCTCCATTCACAGATAGGCTTTCCCCTCGTGGTGGCAAGATGGCTGCCAGCATCCCTAAACCAACATCCTATACCGGCAGCCAAACCAGCAGAAAAGACAGTGTCCTGTGGGGGACACCCCCGAAAGTTCTGGAGCTGATGCTCACTGACCAGGCTGGCAAAGGTGACCTCCCTGAATCGATCTCTAGGGCCAGAGGAATGGACCTGAATAAGTCACATGCCCACCCTTGGAGCTGAGGGTGGAGTGAGATATGAGCGGTTCCCCAAAAGAAAGTTTGGATGCTGCTTCTCAATGAGAATGATTCCTGAGCTGTAGAATTAACATATGTCCACTATACCCCAACCCCTTGGTCAGAATGAACTCAGTCCTACAACTTCCAGCCCACTGAATGAATGAATGTCTGCCTCAGCCATGATTTCTTTCTGCCCTGTGGACAGACCAGTTCATACATGTTGTCTCTGTTTTTAAGCATCCTGAGCACCAGGGATCTCATTCTCCAAAGCACCTGGGCCCCACCCCACACCCTCAGCTGCCTAGCAAAGTGCCACTGCACCCCTAGAAAGCACTCCTTCACCTCGGCTCCCACCCCCTCCTGATGCGGAGCTGAGTCACTGAGATGCAAGCCAGCTGGGCACCAACCTTGAATGTGCTTCTCGAAGTTGCTGCCTGCCAAGCTTGTCTCCTGGCTCTGGCATACTCTGGGACCCGGGGATGCTGGCTTGACAGGTGAGGTAATTGTGTTTTCCCTTCACTCATTCCTTTATCAGTCACCTGGATGATAACAGATAAAGTGTTCTGATGGAAGAACACACTCCTGCAGCGTTTACTTATTCTCTTTAGTGCCAGCTAGCTCCTCCTTCCAAGGCACAAGTCCGGGACAAGCCTACACCCGTTATCTGATGCCAACTGCCACATGCTGCCCTCTTGTCAAATGCCAGGCTGCACTCTCCTTACTCATTCCCCAAAGCTGTCAACTCCTCCAGGAGCTGCAGCACCACTGCCTTTCAGATGACTTACACACGAAGGGTGACTGTCTCCACAGCACCCATCCCCCTGCCTGCTCGGCCCCTGTGCTCTGGCCTGGACCTCTCTGCAGAAGGTCGCTCTGGTGGGTTCCAAGGCCCATAGCACTAGTTAGATGGGCAAAGGAGGGCAGAGAAAAGCAGGGAGGCATTAAATCTCACAGACTTTGAGATCTTCCAATACAAACTAACACTTCATTCATTCATTCAATAAGCCCGGGTACTATTGTAGGTGCTTCAGACATGGAGATACACAACACAAACCAACTCCCTGTGTTTGTGGAGCATACTGTTCAGTAGACATCTGACTTATTTTTGATACCTGCTTTACATGTAGATTTCACAAATAATCCCTAATAAGTGGTATAACCATTTCCAGCCTCCAGACAAGGAAAACGGAAGCTACAAGAGGTTAAATGACTTCCCCGAAGCTGAGGCACAAACTCAGGTCTTCTGATTCCAAACCTTACTCTCTTTCTGGGGCCTCGCCTGAGGCAAGGAGCTAACAGGGTAGAGCCTGGCATTGAAACAGACATTTAAATCAACTCAGCCCTAGGCATCATCACTAGAGGTAAAAGATGTCAAGAAAAGAGACCTAGTCCCTGATCGAACAGAATCTATAATCTAAAGAGAAATCCTTAACCAATCATCCTTTGTGGCAAAAAAAAAGAAGATAGGAGTGATTAAATTCAAATAGGAATCTATCTCTGAAATAACACGCAGGAAATAATGATCACCTGCAGGCAGGAAAATTGGGTGCCGGAGGAACAAGGATAGGAGAATCACTTTGTATGTTCAAATACATATTTTGAATTGTGCACCATGTAAATCTATCCTCCATTAAATGACACTGTGAAGATGCAATCAGCCAAATCCTGAACGTGGGAAATTCTACAGGACAGATGATCTGGTTTCTTGAATAAGCAATAGCTCAAAAAAATTTTTAAAAAGAGGCTGGGGGAGTGAGGGTGGAAAGATTTAGGAAACATCAACCAAATGCAATATACAGGGTCTGGCACAAATAATGCCCCTATTACAAAATCTTTTATTACAAAACCATAAGCATGTCATTCTGTAACATAACAATATCACACTCAAGCACACCATATGACATTTTAGGCAAAATGTTCAAATTAAAACTATAAATTATTACATCTGTACTATTACCCAACCAACCACACTCAAGCAGGCCTTACTTCTGCTGGACTCTGCACGTCCCTTGTTTTGGATCCATATTTGAACAAACCAACTTTAAAAATACATTTTTGTAAAACAAGGAAGATTTAAATATGGACTAACTATTAGAAGTTACCAAGGAATTATTATTAATTTTTTAATTTTGTTAGGTACATCCTGGTATTATGGATAAGTTTTTTTAAAAATTTTTTT